>JADRCD010027629.1:0-10011 GCA_019843815.1 Montemys delectorum
TTCCTCCAGAAATTGGACATAGTTCTACCGGAGGACCTAGCTATACCACTTCTGGGCATGTATCCAGAAGATACTCCAACATGTAATAAGGACACATGCTCCACTATGTTCATAGCAGCCTTATTTACAATAGTCAGAAACTGGAAACAGCCCAGATGTCCCTCAACAGAGGAATGGATACAAAAATTGTGGTACATCTACACAATGGAATACTACTCAGCCATTAAAAACAGTGAATTTATGAAATTCTTAGGGAAATGGATGGATCTGGAGAATATCATCCTGAGTGAGATAACCCAATCACAAAAGAACACACATGGTATGCACTCTCTGATAAGTGGTTATTAGCCCAGAAGTTTGGAATACAGGAAGAACAACCCACAAACCACAAGAAACTTAAGAAGAAGGAAGACCAAAAGGTGGACATTTCATTCCTTCTTAAAAGAGGGAATCAAATACCCATGGAAGGAGAGGCAGAGATTAACTATTAAGCAGAGACTGAAGGAAGGTCAAGCCAGCCTAAATATAGCTATCTCCTGAGAGGCTCTGACAGTACCTGACTAATACAGATGTAGAGGCTCACAACCATCCATTGGACTGAGCGCAGGGTCCCCAATGAAGTAGTTAGAGAAAGGACCCAAGGAGCTGAAGGGTTTGCAGCCCCTTAGGATGAACAACAATATGAACTAACTAGTACCCTCAGATCTCCCAGGGACTCAACCACCATCCAAGGACTATACATGGAGGGACTGATTGTTTTGGTAGCATTTGTATAATAGAGGATTGCAAATTTGATCATCAATGGAAGGAGAGGCCCTTGGCCCTGTAAAGGTCCTCTGCCCCAGTGTAGTGGAATGCCAGGGCCAATAAGTGGGAGATGGTGGGGTGGCAAGCAGGGGAAAGGGGGAGGCAACAGGGGTTTGTTCTTGTTTTTGTTTGTTTGTTTTTGGAGGAGAAACTGGGAAAGGAAAAGTCATATGACATGTAAATAAAGAAAATATCTAATAAAAATAAAACATAAATAAATAAATGTGTAGATACCATGTTACTACATTGAAAATCCTATAAACCTTGAGTTTGTTTTCTTTAAAATGTTCCTAAGGTAGATTTCATGCTGTTGTTCCTACAAACCTCCAACTTTTACAGATCCTATTGCAAATACATTTCATGATTGTTTATTTCATTATAAATATATATTCGTCCAGTTTAGAAATATCTTTGAATTTTTATCTTACTATTTTGTGTGTATGTATTTGCCAAGTGTGAGCAAATGTGTAGAATTAGAAGGTAATTTTATGGAATGAGTTTCTACCCTCATATGGGCTCCATGGATTGAACTTAGGTAGTCAGGCTTACACAGAAAGGCATTACACACTGGGCCATCTCACCAGCCATAAATGCATAGCCATAGTTTTCTATATTTTCATGTGATTGTTTTATTTTTTGACTCATTTACTCACATCACACTATAATTAAGATTTATTGTACAGAAGAATATTTCCTTTTCTGTTCCATATTTTCTAGTTAAATTCACTGTCCAAATTTGGAATAATAAATAATTAAGTCAATAGACACTATCAGGAGAGGTGAGGCACCTACTCTAGATAGAATATTTAAACATATAAATGCAATAATTATAAAATACTAAAAAAATCCATATTGAACAAACTTTTAAGATTTCAATAAATACAGGATCAAGTTGTTGCCTTTTGCTTCATGCTCTGATCTTCAGTACTTTTCTGATAGCTCTTCAATATTTTCATTTCAAAACAAATTTACAAATCTTGAAGGAGGTTCTATTCTGCCCACTACCATAGGAATCAGCTTTCCCACTGCACTGACTGCACCATGTGGAGCCTCAACTGGAACTCCATGAATGTCTTACATATTCAGTTCTCCAATTCCCCTACCAATTAGCACACTCACTTTGACACTTTACCTAACACGCATCTTTACGCCAAAATACCACAATGAATTTAAGTGACTTCCAGATCTTACCTAATGTACAAATACAATATGAATTAAAAGCAGAAAATACAGAACACTATAATTATTTTTTGCTTAATCATTTCTTCTTTGCTTTTTTAAAAAATATTTCATATCTGTTACATTTGGTAGACACTAGTTCACGATAATTATCGTCTTGATTTTTTTTTTTTTATCAAAGTGGTAATTTGGCCTTTGTCCCAATTGATGAGTTTTTCCCTTTAAATTCTGTTTTGCTAAATATCTGCAGTTCATGATTTGTTTTCTTAGTGTTTTATTTGATATTATAATTACTCTGTCATTTTGTGTAGATGTGATTTGAAATTATTCTATAGCTGAGACCTCATAGGTACTGCTTTGAATGCTGCTTTTCAGTAGACATACGGAATTTCTTTCTGTTTGCTGAGGTCATTGACTAATTTAAAAAGTACTGTTTCAATTTTGAAATTATAATATAATAACATGATATCCTGATTTCCATTCCTAACTCCTAACCTTTCCATATCTGCCCTTTCTGTTGGTATTCCGTCTGGACTCCACCCCCACAGTTACCTGGCAACAGCTAGGTAGGTATAGCCCACTAGAAAAGGGACTGCTTCCCCTTTCCTCCCTCTCTTACTTTCTCTTTTTGTTTCTTACTCCTGCTTCTCTCCCTTGCCTCTTGCCCTCTCTCCCCATTCCTTTCCTCCCTCTCTGCACGTGGTCATGCTTGGCCTTATTTCTCTATTCTCTCCTCTCTGCCTTTCTCTGCCTCTACTACTCTCTTAACTCCCCTCCCCATGCCCTGAATAAACTGTATTCTATACTATACTATCATGTGGCTTGATCTCTCAGGGGGAAGGGATGCCTTGCCATGGGCCCACCGAGGCACCCGCTTTACCCATACTTCACTACACCCCATAGAACATATTCTTATATTTCTTTATCTTTTAATGATGACAACATTGGTGCACTGTGACTCAGATCCAGAAACTTTGCAGGTTTACATCCCATCATAGCCACAACCAAGCTCGCTAGCCCAGAACGGTAAGCCCCCATTTCCACTGGTCAGAGCGACCATCTGCATGGTCCCAGAGACAGTTTCTCTTGGCTGAGAATTCCAAGCCTGGCATGAAAGACTGCTCTCTGGCTCAGTAGCACCAGCTCTGAGCATTATAGTTTATTTCTTGTGGCTAAGAATTCCAGGTTGGGCCTGGATTCTGTTGTCCTCCTCCCCCTTGCACTCAGCTCCCTCAGCTGGCTTGCACTCCACTGGTGGTGCTGTACAGCACATTGCTAGGATATGAAACACGCTGTTTTGGGCCCCTACTTTTCCTGACCCACAGATGACTCTGGGCGCTGAGCTTCAACTTCCTGCTGCTGGTAGGAAGTCCTGCCCCGCAGTGGTGCACACCCTCAAGCACGACCTGCAGTACCCCTGACCCTCTGGCTGCCTGCTCCCATGTAAGAGAGAGCCCCCACAGGAGCTGCTGCCTCCCAGCCCCCAGCCTCTGCCATGTGGGTTATGCAGTCAGACGGGCCCAAACTAACCATTCAGTTCCACATTTTCTGCTACTAGACTGCAGAAGTTCACAAACACACACTGGCAGATTGATTGTTAAGGAGTTTCTCCAGTTGATGGGAGGGACCCTATATAGCACCTGGTCAGCCTCTTTTGGGCTAAAGTGTTGGCTTTCAATGCACAGGTCCTTATGACCGGCCTCCTGGCTGACCTACAAGTTAGGACATAGACCCTTTGGATGATTGTCCTTTCTTCAAAGCAGTTCATAAATTCCTTGAGCTCTTGCAGTTGGCCGAAAATTCCTGGTACCAGGTTGAATTGCTTTCTAACAATTTCCAGGAAATTGCCATTGTAGCCTCTCATTATTCACGTGGCAACCTGAATTTCTAGCTTGGCTGTATACTGAGCCCTTCTTGGGAGGCCAGTACAAAAAGTTCAGTTACATTCCATCCTGTCGCTCAATGGGTGCTAAATTGTCTTCAAACATATTTCAAGAGATCGTCACACATACTGCCAGCAGTCTGGTAAATGGAATAAGTCCCCTATGCCCAAGCATTTACCTATCCATGTTCCTACACCCCTGGCCTGTTCTCACGGTCTGCATGTTCAGTTTGTGTCACAGGCCTAAATCTGCCTGGACAAACTCATTTTCTGTCACCACGATTTTATGCCACTGCTGCCAGCTTTTTTATTCTAGTCTTAGCCAAATATTTCTTTGCTAATACAAAATATACTTCTCTCTATCTACACAACTTGTCAGTTACCTAAGATTCTCTTTCCTATCCTGCCTTGACTACTGCTATCAAATTCTATTCAGTTATAACCAATCTATAGCACTCAAACCTGTCAGAAGTTTGTTAATTATTAAGTTTATGACAGACAAAATTCCCAGAGGCCTCTAACAGTTTCTCCCATGAAGTCTCAGTAAATGTGGACACAACTACAGGATGCTACCTGGATTGTGATATGATAATCACTGAAATATGCAGTGAACAAGACCGGATACTCTTGAGTCAAATGACTTGGCTAAAATAAAGATAAGCCATTTCTCATGTGATGAGTATCCATTCCACAGAGAAAAAGCCCTTCATCTTCTGGGTCTGAAAGCCAGACTGACTCTGCCCAAGTTGCTATGAGACCATGGAGACCACAGAGAACTGTTGGCTAATGAACTCTGTCATTTCTTAAGTAATATAACTGCTAAATTATTGTTTATTCCCCAGACTTCTGACTACATTGACAGCTAAAACAACAGCTAGAAAAAACTTTACAGATGTAATTTGTTACCTCCTTACCTAAACTCTATTTCCATTAATTAAATGCTTCATATTTCCTCTTCTTGCTATATCACTGTCCTAATATTATCTGAGTTTCTACAAATTTGCCTGACTCTAATAAAATATTTCACTATACGATCCAATTTTTTAATCTTGTTCCTTTTGCTCCACAAAAGGCTCATCTTAAAGACTGCTCACGTTGCTAACTCACATTGTTATCTCTTTATAAACTTGTAAGCTGCAGGAAACCTACTCATGTCTACCTCTCATGGACCAAATAGACTCCATCTAGATAAGTACATTTGCCCAAAGTTCCCACTTGCTACCTGTTCCAAAGGTTGGTATTCCAATCCCTCTGGGTTTCAAATATACATCCTATGATAAAAACTCTTCTTCCCAAACATACTTCATCTTATTCTCTACCTATAATAATGTGTTTCAACATCTTGTCAAGTACAGGTCCTTGCTACATCTAGGACAGGTCCAGAGAAGCAATTTTCAGATGCTCCATCTCCTCACAGGTACAGACTGTACTGGACCTGTTCCTTCTGACCTATCCTCAGATGGCTCCACAGACCCTGGACAGCAAGGAAGCAATCAACTCTCCTAAGACCGGACAAACATCCCCCATACCCACTGAGGCACCCCCTTCTGCCATACCTCATCACACCCTCATAGAACATATTCTTATATTTCTTTATCTTTTTATGATCACAACACTTTCTTTTTGTCTTTCAAATTTGTGCCATCTTTTATAAGTTAATTATTGGTGTGTGTGTGTGTGTGTGTGTGTGTGTGTGTGTGTGTATTCCTAAATATGTAAGTGTAACCTGCTCATCCTGTATCATGTTGTATATAAGTTTTCAGGGCTAACTATTTATATATTAATTCTTTCCTATATCAGGCCAGATTATCGAATGTCTCCAGTTCCTGTTCTATTATAATTCCACAATTTATTCTTAAAAGGTTATAATTTATGCTACAATCTAAAACTATTACCACACCTGAATATTGACTTCAAGTGAACCAAGTTGGATTCTTATCGCAAACAACACGAGAAACTCAGTCAAAATATGTCATGGATGTCAATAAAATGTTTAAAGCTGGAACACTTTTAGGAGAATACATAGATAAAAATCTCTGTGGTCTGGAATTAGGTAACACTTTAATGCATATGGCATGAAATTATAAGCAAATATTAAAATAAAAAATAAAAGCTTTTTTTAACATCATGGAAAGTTAAAAATATTACCTCTCATTTCTTATACCTGAGGACTGAATGGTAATATTTTGAAATAACGTATCTGAAAAGGAATACAGTATCACCATATACCAAAGCTCATACAACTCAATAATAAAAATCTAAACACAATTAAAAACTAGGTAAATTATTTGAATATATATTGATGCATAGACTCTATATAAGTGGAGCAAAAGCATAAAAGATATTCTTTATGTTATTAGATCTTAAGGAAATGCAATTCAAAACTACATTTGGATACCACTACTCATTCACTAGAATGGCTATGATAATAAGAGTTTAAAAACCTAAGAAACATTATGGAGAATATAGATTCAATTTACTTCTGTAATTTTTGAATAATATAGTCTGGAAAAACAGTTTTCCAATTTCTACAAATGTCCAAACAGCCATCATATATAACACATTAATTCCATTCATTTTAATGTAATAAAACTGTTCTAAAGTAGATAGTGGCCAGAAATGTACAACCTTGCAAATACATAGATAATAAAAAGAATGTATTGTAAAATGTACCTGTTATATATTATGGTATTTCCTTTCAGTGATACTTCCTAAAAAGTCTAAATCTAAAACCACAGGAAAGTATGTGTTCAAGCATCCCTATGTTATTTACTTAAATTTATCTATTATCTCATGAGTCAGAGTATTTTCTTTTAACTTTTGTTGATGAGCTTTCTAATTTGGGAAGTTGTTACTGTATCTATTTTAAATCTTCATGTTATTTCACCTTAAGAAATATTACTTTGTTTCTCTGTGTGGTACCACAAATCTCTGGACTCTGGGACTCTTCACTTATATAGGATTATTCTGTATTGGTGTACAGTACAAGCTGAATTCTCAATTTGCTTGTACCATCTCCTTTTGTATTTCATATACAGCCTTGGTAAGTTTATTCTACCTCTACACAAACAGGCTTTGTACAATTCTAGGTCACAGATTCATAAGAAAGTCTGATTTTGCTATCCAGCTTTTTAATATATGAGTTTTCTATATGTGGAAGAATATTAGAACAGCCTCCCTTCACCTCATTTTTGTATTTCTTTTTCTTTTTCTTTTTGCCAATGCTAGTTTCTAGTGATCTTTCATCTCCAGTTAGCTTTTGCCAATTTGCCTCTCTCCTCTCTCTCACTCATGGGTAGTTTATCACTCAGTATCAGGGCAAAATGGTATCTTTAATTTGGAAGATAAGATATCTATCTATCTACCTATCCATCTACCTATAGTGATTTCAATACTTTAAGGATGTGCTCAGTATTCCACCTTATCTGGAAAACTATGAGTAGGAGCACAGAATTTAACTACTGTAAAACACAAATAAATGATATGTATGTAACAAGAATTCTTTTAGAGAAGTAAAATATTTATTTGATTTTTATTGGATATTTTCTTTATTTACATTTCAAATGTTATCCCCTTTCCAGGTCTCCCTTACAAAAACTCCCTATCCTATCTCCCCTCCCCCTGCCTCTATGATTGTGCTCCTCCACCCATCCATCCCCTCCCATCTTCCAGCCCTAGCATTCCCCTTCATTAGGGGACCGAACCCCCACAGGCCCAAGGGCTGTTCCTCCCACTGATGCCCAACAAGGCCATCCTCTGCTACATATCCATCTGGAACCATGGGTCCCTCCATGTGTACTATTTGGTGGGTGGTCCAGTCCCTGGGAGTTCTGGAGGGTCTGGTCAGTTGACACTGCAATAAGAATTTTTAAGACATAGACAAACAGTAATCATTGTATTTAATATTTTCTTTGCTAGAATGACAACCCTTCTAAAGCATAAACCACCCTTAAAAAATGAACTTAAGCTCAAATGTGCTGTCAATTGGGTTCACAATGAAATAAAAAGTTTTCTAAGTTTATTATCAATTCCTGACTTGAATTTGACAATTTATTGTTATTATATTTTCATATACATATCTCATAAAACCATCATGGTATACAAAGAATGAAATGCCACTGGAATGGTCAGAACTCTGATTGTAACAGAGGAATGCAACTTGAGTCATGTCTGTAAGGTATTCTATTAATATTTAAATTGACTTTCCTACATGCAGATGTGTTTAGACTGACTTTAAAAATAGACATATTTTACCTAGTTGTTAAGAATTTCTTCAGTAAGAGCACTCATGGCTCCAGCTGCATACATAGCAGAGGATGGCCTTATTTGGTATCAATGGGAGAAGAGTCCCTTGATCCTGTGTAGGCTCTATGCCCCAATGTAGGGGAATGCAAGGATAGGGAAACAGGAGTGGGTGAGTGGGCATGGGAGCACCTTCATAGAAGCAGGAGGAGACGGGATGGGATAAGGGGTCTGAGGAAGGCAAACCAAGAGAGGGGATAACACTTGAAATGTATATAAATAAAATATCCAACAAAAAATTAAAAAATAATTTCTTCAGTAAAATTATGTAGGTTTTATTTTCTTTTATAATTTTTATTTTATTTGCTTTATTCTTTCAAATAATCAGTAGTTATTGTATAGGAACAAGTTTCTTTGCATCTGGAGTCAATTAGATTTTATTCTCAAATGCTTTATTTTTCTGTGCGCAGGAATGAAATGGAAAGTCTGAGCTGTAGGTAGGGATTAACACAACTTACAAGTCTCACAGCATCTCCCTATTTGTTCTGTACTGTAGACCTCCACCACACTGAAGCTTCACAGTGGATTTCAAGATCACCTCAGCCATAGTTTTTTAGTCTCTTGATAATCCAAGTTACCCTAGATAAATACTTCACATCCACTTTTAATGAGTTTCAAACTGCAAAGAAATATAACAATGTAGAACAAGCAGAAAAAATTATTTTTAAATATGTATTTTTTTATTTTTTAAGAGAGCAATTATTTATTTAGCTCAAATTCATGGATTTTTGTTTTTTTAATTATTATTTATTATTTTTACACTCCGGATTTTATTCCCCACCCAAGTTCACCCTCCCACTATACCACATCCCATACCTCCCTCCCCACCCCCTGTCTCCACAAGGATGGTTGCCATCCCACAGTCACAACTCTGATCCATAATTGTTCTTGTCTGAAAGAACTGCAGGGATGGAAATGGAGAGGAGCCTGAGGAAAAGAAGGTCCAGCAACAAGCTCAAAGTGGGATCCAGCTCAAGGGGGAGTCCCCAAGACCTGACACTATTACTGAGGCTATGCTGTGCTCACAAAAAGGGACCTATCATGACTGCCCTCCAAAAGACCCAACAAGCAGCTGAAAGAGTCAGATGCAAATATTTGCACTCAACCAACGGACAGAACTGCTGACCCCTGTGGTTGAATTAGGGAAAGGTTGAAAGAAGCTGAGGAGGAGGGAAATCCTGTAGATGGACCAGCAATCTCAATTAATCTGGACCCCCGAGATCTCTCAAACACTGGACCACCAAACAGGCAGCATACATCAGCTGATATGAGGCCCCCCACACACATACAGCAGAGGACTGCCTGGTCTGTGTTCATTTACAGATGATGCACCTAACCCTCAAGACACTGGAGGCCCCAGGAGTTTAGAGATCAGGTGGGGTGGTGGTACGGGGTGATGACATCTTCTTGGAGACAGGGAATGGGGAACAGGTATGGTATATGTATTTATTTTTATGGTAATAATGGTTTGCCTACTTGTACAGATGCTTACCAATTGCATGTAATACCCACTGGGGCCAGAAGAGAGCACTGGTTGATCTGGAACTGGAACTAGTGTTGCAAATGATGATAAGACACCATGTGAGTGCTCAGAACTGAAATCAGGTTCTCAGTGGAGAGCAGTATGTGCTCTTAACCCTCTAAACATCAGCTCTCCAATTTCTTATTTATTATTGATGTGTGTGTGTGTGTGTGTGTGTGTGTGTGTGTGCTGGTGGCCTGTGTGTGAGCATAAGAAGATAGGTCTTAGGTATTGGTCCTCTTTAAAACATGAGTTCCTAGAATTTAACTGAAGTCATAAAAAAACCACAGCAGCTATATTTTTAAAAACATTTGTGTTT
>JADRCD010027641.1:0-10441 GCA_019843815.1 Montemys delectorum
TTTGATTGTGGGAAACAAAGGCTTGTAACATTTTTCCATTATTTTCTTTTTTTAATAATTTTTATTAGATATTTTCTTTATTTACATGCTAAATAATATCTCATTTCCCAGTTTCCCCACCGAAAAAAATAAAATTAAAAAAAAATAAAATAAAATGAAACACTGTTCCCTCCCCCCTCCCCCTACTCACCAATCCACCCTCTCCAGCTTCCTGACCCCTGGTATTCCCCCTACACTGGGGCATAGAACATTCACAGGACCAAGGGCCTCTCCTCCCACTGATGACCAACTAGGCCATCCTCTGCTATACATATGCTGCTGGAGCCAATAGTCCCACCATGTGTACTCTTGGGTAAGTGGTTTAGCCCCTGGAAACTCTGAGGGTACTAGGTAATTTATATTGTTGGTGGCAAATTGCTCTTTCTAGGTCTGTGAAGAATTGAGTTGGAAATTTGATGGGGATTGCATTGAATCTGTAAATTGCTTTCGGCAAGATGGCAATTTTTACTACATTAATCCTGCCAATCCACGAGCATGGGAAGTCTTTCCATCTTCTGAGATCTTCAATTTCCTTCTTCAGCAACTTGAAGTTCTTGTCATACAGATCTTTTATTTGCTTAGTTAGAGTCACATCAAGGTATTTTCTCTTATTTGTGACTATTGTGAAGGGTGTTGTTTCCCTAATTTCTTTCTCAGCCTGTTTATCCTTTGTGTAGAGGAAGGCCACTGATTTGCTTGAGTTAATTTTATATCCACATACTTTGCTGAAGTTGTTTATCAGGTTTAGGAACTCTCTGGTGGAATTTTTGGGATCACTTAAGTATACTATCATATCATCAGCAAATAGTGATAATTTGACTTCTTCCTTTCCAATTTGCATCCCCTTGATCTCCTTTTGTTGTCTAATGGCTCTGGGTAGGAATTCAAGTACAATATTGAATAGGTAGGGAGAGAGTGGGCAGCCTTGTCTAGTCTCTGATTTTAGTGGGATTGCTTCAAGTTTGTCTCGATTTATTTTGATGTTAACTACTGGTTTGCTGTATATTGCTTTTACTATGTTTAGGTATGGGCCTTGAATTCCTGATCTTTCCAGGACTTTTATCATGAAGGGGTTTTGGATTTTGTCAAATGCTTTCTCAGCATCTAATGAGATAATCTTATGTTTTTTTTCCTTTGGGTTCTTTTATATAGTGAATTACCTTGATGGATTCCCCTATATTGAATCATCTCTGCATCCCTGGGATGAAGCCTACTTGATCATGATGGATGATCATTTTGATGTGTTCTTGGATTCAGTTTGCAAAAAATTTTACAGAGTATTTTTGCATTGATATTCATAAGAGAAATTGGTCTGAAGTTTTCTTTCTTTGTTAGGGCTTTGAGTGGTTTAGGTATCAGAGTAATTGTGGCTTCATAGAACGAATTGGGTAGAGTACCTTCTGTTTCTATTTGTGGAATAGTTTGAAGAGTACTCGTATTAGGTCTTTGAAGGTCTGATAAAACTCTGCACTAAACCCATCTGGTCCTGGGTTTTTTTTTTTCTTTTGGTTGGGAGACTATTAATGATTCTTTCTATTTCATTAGCAGATATGCAACTGTTTAGATTTTTTATCTGATCTTGATTTAACTTTGTTCCCTGATATTTGTCTAGAGAATAGTCCATTTCATCTGGGTTTTCAGTTTTGTTGAGTATAGGCTTTTGTAGTAGGATCTCATGATTTTTTGAATTTCCTCAGTTTCTGTTGTTATGTCTCCCTTTTCATTTCTGTTCTTGTTAATTAGGATACTGTCTCTGTATCCTCTAGTTAGTCTGGCTAAGGGTTTATCTATTTTGTTGATTTTCTCAAAGAAACAGATCCTGGTTTGATTGCCTCTTTGTATAGTTCTTTTTGTGTCCATTTGGTTGATTTCAGCAATGAGTTTGATTATTTCTTGCCTTCGACTATTCTTGAGTGAATTTGCTTCATTTTGCTCTAGCGCTTTCAGTTGTGCTGTCAAATTGCTGGTGTATGCTCTCTCCACTTTCTCTTTGGAGGCACTTAGAGCTATGAGTTTTCCTCTTCGGACTGCTTTCATTGTGTCCCACAAGTTTGGGTATCTTGTGGCTTCATTTTTATTAAACTCTAGGAAGTCTTTGATTTCTATCTTTATTTCTTCCTTGACCAAGTTATCATTGAGTAGAGTGTTGTTAAGCTTCCATGTGTATGTGGGCTTTCTATTTTTTTATATTTTTATTGAGAACCATCCTTAGTCCATTATGATCTTATAGGATGCAAGGAATTATTTCAATCTTCTTGTGTTGGTTGAGGTGTGGTTTGTGACCGATTATATGGTCAATTTTTGGGAAGGTACCATGAAGTTCTGAGAAGAAGGTATATCCTTTTGTTTTAGGATTAAAAGTTCTATAGATATCTGTTAAATCCATTTGTTTCATAACTTCTATTAGTCTCACTGTGTCTTTGTTTAGTTTCTGTTTCCATGATCTGTCCATTACAGAGAGTGGGATGTTGAAGTCTCCCACTATTATTGTGTGTGGTACAATGTGTGCTTTGAGGTTTAGTAAAGTTTCTTTTATGAATGTAGATACCCTTGCATTTGGAGCATAGAGGTTCAGAATTGAGAGTTCATCTTGGTAGATCATACCTTTGATGAGTATGAAGTGTCCCCCTCCTTATCTTTTTTGATCACGTTAGGTTGAAAGTTGATTTTATTTGATAGTAGAATGGCTATTCCAGCATGGTTCTTGGAACCATTGGCTTGGAAAATTATTTTCCAGACTTTTGTTCTGAGGTAGTGTCTGTCTTTGTCACTGAGGTGGGTTTCCTGTATGCAACAAAATGTTGGATCCTGTTCACATACCCAGTCTGATAGTCTATGCCTTTTATTGGTGAATTGAGTCCATTGATGTTAACAGATATTAAGGAAAAGTAATTGTTGCTTCCTGTTATTTTTGTTCCTAGATTTGGAATTCCATTCATGTGGCTATTTTATATTAGTTTTGTTAGAAGATTACTTTCTTGTTTTTTCTAGGATGTAATTCCCCTCCTTGTGTTGGAGTTTTCCCTTTATTATCCTTTGAAGGGCTGGATTTGTGGAAAGATATTACGTAAATTTGGTTTTGTCATGGACTACTTTTGTTTCTCCATCTATGGTAATTGAGAGTTTTGCTGGTTAGCCTGGGCTGGCATTTGTGTTCTCTTAGGGTCTGTATGACAACAACCCAGGATGTTCTGGCTTCCATAGTCTCTGGTGAGAAGTCTGGTGTAATTCTGATAGGTCTGTCTTTATATGTTACTTGACCTTTTTCCCTCACTGCTTTTAATATTCTTTCTTTGTTTTGTACATTTGGTGTTTTTACTATTATGTGGCAGGAGGAATTTCTTTTTTGGTCCAAACTATTTGGAGTTCTATAGGCTTCTTTTATGTTCATGGGCATCTCTTTTTTCTGTTAGGGATGTTTTCTTCTATAATTTTGTTGAAGATATTTTATTGGCCCTTTAAGTTGGGAGTCTTCACTCTCTTCTATACCTATTGTCATTAGGTTTGGTCTTCTAATTGTGTTTTGCATTTCCTGGATGTTTTGGGTTAGGAGCTTTTCGCATTTGTGTTTTCTTTGACTATTGTGTCAATGTTTTCTCTGGTGTCTTCTGCCCCTGAGATTCTCTCTTCTATCTCTTATATTCTGTTGGTGATGCTTGCATCTATGGCTCCTGACTTCTTTCCTAGGCTTTCTATCTCCAGAGTTGTCTCTTTTTGTGATTTCTTAATTGTCTCTACTTCCATTTTTAGGTCCTGGATAGTTTCCATTATTTTCTAGTATGTATATTTAAAAGCACTATCTCTGTGTTGTTTTATATTGGAATGTGATTTAAAACATTCCTGGAGATAACTCACAGTTTATACACAGTTATAAAATGTATTTGGACTTGGAATTAGGACATAATTTCCAACAATTTTGAAAATGGTATAAACAAACTTGTCTTTATGTACTATATATTTATGAAAACCAGTATTCTTATGATTAGCAATTCTTAGTTCAATATATTGATATAGCTGAAAAATTGACAATACCCATATCACTCAATATCAAATATTCAATCAGAAATTAACATAAAAAGTAAAAACAATCCATCTCAGCAGTATACAAATTTTCTCTCTTCTGTAATAAATCATAAAAATATTTTATATACCTGGGACCTTTTAAATGTATTTAATATTGATTGTTAGTCACATTTGAATTGTATAGAGCTATATAAATGGTGTCTCATGAAATTTTCTCTGAAATAAGGCCCACAAGTGAAAACAAGAATACTAATTCTTATTCTAGAGAATATTTTATGTATATTATATTTATACCAAGATGAATATAAATATTACCCTATATTTTATCATAAAATTATATGAAAACATGGTTAGGATGCTTAGGGTTAATCATTGGCATTCTATATTTCACTGAATGTTTTCAAAAGAGCAAAACTAACGATTTCAAATTCCTCTATATATGCCTTGTAATAGAGAGATATATACATGATTTTTAAATGTAAACTCTTAAATTTATAGATGCCATGTATGTTTTTGCACATAACATAATATAGCTGAGCAGCCAGAGAAGTGTTAAATGAAATTGATTCAAAGCATGATTTTAAATAACCACGTTTCTTATACTGGCACTTAACAAAGTAATTGGAGTACTATTTTCTATTCAAAATAAATTAGATTACAGCACACTAGTGGCATAATTTACAAAAGTGCTCAACTGACACTGACACTAGTAAGTAGTCACTTTAATAGTAACACAATCTGTCATCTAGATACAATGAAATGGGATTTTTCTAAAAATTTATCACTTAGCATACTGAAAGTTTTTTTATAGAACCTGCATTGAAAGTAAGTCCAGCTTGGTTTATTTTTCTGGTATTTTTAATAAACGTTGGAACTAGCAACAAAACTAAATTATATTGCTCTATAATGGTAGAAAGACCAGTGGAATTCTCTCATTTCTATCTACTCCCTCTCCTGCATACAGAGGACCATCAATGGTATAAGCAGTTTTTCAGGCAGGCATTGATTAGTCATGCTATTGTGTATGATGTCAAAATACAAGTTAATGGGAATATTTGGAGGCTCTCAATTTCCTATTAAAGCAAGAACTGAATAAAATATGAAAGAAGAACCTAAGAAAAGCTTAAATTTTAATAGTTATTTTTCAATTTAATTCTAAAAGTTAATGAAATAGTTCAACTATGAGAAAACAGGATGGCTCACATTTCCAGAATATGTTATTCTGGAAGTTATATTTTATAAGTTATCTTTACATTGAAGAAACATTTTTACTAGGAGAAAGAAAAGGTATCTATAGAAAGAATTATTTGAAAAGTTATTTCATATGGACATGATTCATGCAGGCGCCTGAACAGGGAAAATAGAATGCCTTTAAGTTTTTTGGAATCAAGAAAGTTATGAAGAATCATAGAAAAACTGAGCTATAGAGTTGGATCAGTACATGCTGCTTTAGAAGAGAACTGAAATGTAGTTCCTGGCACCCATATCAGGTGTCTACCTACTTCTGTAACTACCTCCATAGAATTTGATGCTTTCTTCTAGACTCCTAAGACCTTGCACTCATGTGTGCATGCCTTCACCGGTATTTACATACAAATAAATAAATATCTTTTTAAAGATAATCATAGCAATGGTTATCTATTAATAGCACTTAGTAGTGAACATGAAGAAACTACACAGACAAAAAAATAAAAAGAACTACTTGTATGACTGATAGATGAAACAATTTTACTGTTCCCACTCTGTGGAATTTTCATCTTTACTTCTATGTGGAATTTATCTCTAAATACAAAGATGTTTCTACTTTCTTAAAGCAAATATAAATTATACTATATTTGCTGTTGTTTCTATCATCAGTGATAAAGCATAGAGATCAGCATCAGAGATGATAGGACACCAAGGAAAGGGAAAATTTCAAGTCAAGTCCTCTATACAAACTAATCCAATGAAGAAGATCCCAGGAGTACAATGTAAATTTGAAACTCTGTCCCTTTTTGCATAAAAGAATTGGACTTCCATTCTAAAATTTTATTACTCAATGGATAATTCCCAGAAGGTGGAAGACATAAAATTTATCAGGCACTCTTAGACTGCCAGACTCAACTCTTGTGCCCTGAATACTAATCAGTATTCTCAAGATATAAGCTTTAAAACAAAGCATATGGGAACTGGGGAATAAATGCACAGAGCTAATAAATGTGGCCATTTGAATGGGATATCAGGCCTGTTTCTATCTGATCTATTCCCTAAATAAGAAATAAGTACATTCTTCTGTTGTACATTTCTAAGTGTATATGGTGATTTTCGTTCTCATGGCATTTAATACTGACTGTCCTATATTATTATTCACTATATATGGTTATTCTAGGGGTTGTTCAAACCTTTGTGCTATAAAATAGTATCTAAATGGTTATATTGTATAAGATAATACATTTTAATGTTCACTTACTATTTGCAACAAGCAGGTTAAACACAGTAATTAGTGTCAATTTACCTTTCAGATTAGAGCCCACTATAATTTGAATGTGAAATATCTCCCACAGGCTCGTGTGTGTGAATGTGTAGTCTCCAGGTTGTGGCACTGTTTGAGAAATTTTGTAACTTTTCTTCTTCCAAGCATGGATCAAGTTGGGTAGGACTTTGAAGGCTATGGCCCAGCTCCAGTTCTGCCCTGCCCTGTCAGTGTTCATGTTCATATGAAATGGAAATATTGTAAAATTACACAAATTTAATAATAAAAAAGACCCTAGTCCTACATTCTAAACACTGTCTGTTAGTTGATCTTTTCAAGGAAAGTAAGTCTCCATTCTCAGGCAAGCTTCCTGTCACCAATATTCCCAACATAAGAATAGAGTATACAGCCATATGTTAACATCGTCTAATTTATTGATGCTATAACTGAATCCTAATGGTTTGAAATCCAATGAACAGTATATTATCATATTCAGTATAAGATAAATGTACATACATGCTAGCTTTTAAATCTCTGTAACAAATATAGTTTCAGAGGTTGTAGTTCACTGTCATGTGGGTGGTTTTAACTTTTTGTTTTGTTTTCATTCCTTCCTTTCTTACTTTGTATTTTTTTAAGACAGAATTTAAGACTGGCCTGGAACTCATTTTGCAGGAGCCTGCTTCAGCTTTTCAAGTGTTTGAATTACAGCTGTGAGCGTAGCTTCCTTAGTTGATTGTATTAGTATTGGCTTATGCCTCAAGAGCATATCATGATGCAAAGCCTGTGAGAAGGAGTCAGAGAGAGACCTGGAGCTAGAAATAGCTCCAGTTAAAGTTAACAAAATCTGAACAATAGCATCTCCAAGCCTTCAGAAATGCACCTGTGAGGGATACTTCCTATCCAAACAACATCAGCATATACATATAATTCTGTGAAAAGACTATATAAAGTTTATTTATATTAACATTAACCATTTTAACCATTTCCTTTAAGTGTTTACTCCAGGAAAGGGATAATCTCACATATATTTTCAAATAAAATTTCAAGTGTAAATATTTTCCCTATTAGATTTATTTTTGATGGCTGACATTTTTTTTTCATTTTTCAAATCTCTATTGTGACTGATTATACTTTCAGTCCAAAATAGTTACTCAAAATACTCAGGTTTTCCTTCACACTTCAATTTTACACTGCTGACTGTGTAACCTATTCATTATGGACAATTAATGTTGATTTGCAGTTTTCAGTTTCTGTTAAAGTAGATGTCCATCACTGGGGGAAAAACAAGTATCTTGAAATACTGAAGACATAGCTTTTCTGAAAATCTGCAGAGTAATTGTTCATTGCCACAAATGAAATCATTAAATTCAGCTACTTTTACATAAAAGAGTTTTAATTAAAGCTTGTACTCAGTATCATGCTATGAAATGACAAATGAAGCCCAGTTTTGCCTAATTTTAAGACAAGAAGTTTAGATTTTATATAGAGTATCAATGCGCATACTCAGTGTATGAACTGTTTTCTTATTACACATGCCTTCAAAAGTTATCATTTTCCTTTCTTTTGTTTTGTTTTCCCTCCATAAGCCCCCTATCCCATCTCCCCTCCCCCTGCTCATCAGCTCATCCACTACTGCTTCCCTGTCCTGACAGAATTAATTTTTAAAAATATTTATTTTTGTGCACTGTCTGAGGGATATTTTGTGTGTAGTTTCACATGCTATTAAAGAGAAAAGAAGAGCTTCATGCTGAAAAATCTTATGTGAGCATCAGATTTGTTTTTCTTGAATTCATTTTTATATTAAACATGTTTGTTACAAGCAATTGTGGTATTTCTCTTAAAGTCCTGGTAGACGTAGACAGAAACATTGAGTAAGTATTAGTATAATAATTAAAAATTTTAAAATGAAGTTAAGTATTTGAGTGAATATTGTTTGTGTAATTTTGATACATGAATCAAAGTGGTAGCCTGTAAATACATGGTAAATAGCACAAAATGAATATAAACTTTACCTCAGGGTCTATTAGATTCTTCAAGGGAGTTGCATATGAGTTGCTGAAATACCTAAGCATCTCAGCTTTTTAAAATCCTGTGTACTTCTTGTCTAGGTACTATCATATCTCTTTCTTTTTGTGTTGATAATTGTTCCTTTCTAACACATATGCTTCTTATATTGCATACGCATGGATTAGTGATTCAGAACTTGGGGGACATTTAGTCTCAGGCCATAATTCACAAATTTTTTGACAAAGTGTTATCATCTACAGGGCTGAAACTAAAGATTACTGACTATTCACTAGGTTGATGTGGTCTATGTTGATGTTGATGGATCAGAGACCACAATTTGATAACCATTTTTCTAATGCATCTTAATTATCAAGTCATCCTAATCTAGTTTTAAGTCACCTTTTTATGGCAACTGTAGTAGCATACTCACTTGTATTAGTGCTTCAAGATTTACTTTTATTTCAGTATTATAATATCTACATAAAAACCTGAGAATATTTGTTAAAACATATACTAGTTTATTTGATCCATTGGAACCCAGTCGGCATGAAAAAATTTAAATTGCATGCCATACTTGTTTTATATGGGATTTGGTTATCCACTCTACCTTATTTCCTATGCCTTTCATTCTAGATTATTATTCTCCAGGTACATTGTCTCATTTGATTTTTCTCTACCATGCCCACCATGTTTCTAGACTAGTACCACTTCACTTAAACATTTCTCTTTGTGTAAGATGAACACCCTACCTGACTCTTCCGGAAAGGTCATTCCCCAGTCAGGCATGCCCTGACCATCCCATCCAACATAGTGCTGCCTTCCTAGCTCTTCATCATATGACTTTCATTTACAAATGCAAAATTCTTCACAATTAAAATGTGCTCTTTTCACTGCTATAACTTAAATTATAAAATGTTCTCTAGGATTTATGGTATATTTATATACCATATATATAGTAGTAGATGCATAAAATATTCGCAGTTTGTCTATTCTTCCTTTTATTTTATCCATCCTTTATTTATTTATTCATTCATTCATTTATTCATTCATTCATTACATATATCCTTATATGTGAGTAGGTACATGTGTAGAAGTCACTAAACAACTTGAACAAGTTGGTTCTTTCTTCCACTCTGTATGTCCCGTGGATTATCTTGCCTCCCAAGATAACATGTACCTTCAGCAGTTGAGCCATCTCATTGTGCCCTTCCCTCAGGTAATTATGTTGCCTGAAAGTTGGTCTATCTCTGCTGCCAAAAGGACCTCATGTATTCTGGGGTGCAGGCCCTCTCAGTCAGTTTTCCCATATGTAAATTGTATTTAATCTGACCACATCAATTGCTATTAAATCCTTAGTTATTCAGAATAATCTAAATACTCATAAGCACACACACATACACACACACAAATACACACCTACAACAACAGATTTATATGTATATGTATGCATACCTGCACATGTACAATGAGAGTATTTAATTTTGATTCTAGAAGTACTAATTGTTAAATTTTATATGCTACCTTATTTGTGATATGCAAATTTGTTTGTTTGTTTAACATTTGTAAAGCTCCATGTTTTAATCCAGGAACTGCAGTGTTCATGAGCAATATAGGACACACTGGGGCATGGGAGCATCTTCATCGGCTCCAGTGCTTCTCAAGGCATCTCTTCAGTTGTGGCATGGAGGGCAGCAACTGTAGGCATTCAACTGTGTAGAAGAGGCAACATAAAATGTTGAGATGTCCTATCTTGAACAGTCGTTTGCCAGCCTGTATAACCATTTTGGTCATGGTTTACAATTCCCTTAAGTATTTTTGTATTGAAATAATTCTTTGCTTGCTTGCTTCCTTCCTTCCTTCCCTCCTTTCATTTCTTTTTTTCTTTCTCTCGTTCTTTCTCTCCCTATCTTTCTTTCT
>JADRCD010027644.1:0-12889 GCA_019843815.1 Montemys delectorum
CTGGAGCCATGAGTCTCCCCATGTGTACTCTTTGGTTGGAGTTTTAGTCTCTGGGAGCTCTGAGGGTACTAGTTAGTTCATATTGTTGTTCCTCTTAAGGGGCTGTAACCCTTCTGCTCCTTCGGTCCTTTCTCTAGCTCCTTCATTAGGGACCCTGTACTCAGTCCAATGGATGGCTGTGAGCCTCTACTTCTGTGTTAGTCAGGTACTGTCAGAGCCTCTCAGGAGACAGCTATATCAGGTTCCTGTTATTCAGCACTTGCTGATATCCACAATAGTGTCTGGATTTGGTGACTGAATATTGGAAGACCAGTCTCTGGCTTGTCCTTCCTTCAGTCTCTGCTCCAAACTTTGTCTCTGTAACTCCTTTCATGGGTATTTTGTTCCCCCTTCTAAGAAGGACTGAAGTATCCACACTTTGATATTCATTCCTTCTTGAGTTTCTTGTGGTTTGTGGATTGTATCTTGGGTATGCCTAGCTTCTGGGCTAATATCCACTTATCAGAGAGTGCATACCATATGTGTTCTTTTGTGATTGGGTTACCTCATTCAGGATGATACTCTCCAGATCCATCCTTTTCCCTAAGAATTTCATAAATTCATTGTTTTTATTAGCTGAGTAGTACTCCATTGTGTAGATGTACCACATTTTCTGTATCCATTTCTCTGTTGAAGGACATCTGGGTTGTTTCCAGCTTCTGGCTATTATAAATAAAGCTGCTATGAACATGGTGGAGCATGTGTCCTTATTACATGTTGGAGCATCTTCTGAGTATATGCCCAGGAGTGGTATAGCTGGGTCCTCTGGTAATACTATTCCTAGTTTCCTGAGGAACCACCAAACTGATTCCCAGAGTGGTTGTACCAGCTTGTAATCCCACCAGCAATGAAGGAGTGTTCCTCTTTCTCCACATCCTTGACAGCATCTGCTGTCACTTGAGTTTTTGATCTTAGCCATTCTGACTCACAGTGTGAGGTGAAATCTGAGGGTTGTTTTGCTTTGCATTTCCCTGATGAGTAAGGATGTTGTACTTTTCTTTAGGTGCTTCTCAGCCATTCAGTATTCCTCAGTTGAGAATTCTTTGTTTAGCTCTGTACCCCATTTTTAATAGGGTTACTTGGTTCTCTGGAATATAACTTCTTGAGTTCTTTGTATATATTGGATATTAGCCTTCTATCAGATATAGGAGTGGTAAAGATCTTTTCCCAATCTCTTTGTTGGCATTTTATCCTATTGATGGTATCATTTTGCATTATAGAAGCTTTGTAATTTTAAGAGGTCCCATTTGTCAATTCTTGATCTTAGAGCATAAGCTATTGGTGTTCTGTTCAGGAAAATTTCCCCTGTGCCCATGTGCTTGAGGATCGTTCCCACTTTCTTTTCTATTAGTTTCAGTGTATTTGGTTTTATGTGGAGGTCTTTGATCCACTTGGACTTGAGCTTTGTACAAGGAAATAGGAATAGATCGATTTGCATTTTTCTACATGCTAACCACCAGTTGAGCCAGCATCATTTGTTGAAAATGCTATCTTTTTTCCACTGAATAGTTTTAGCTCCTTTGACCCTGGGACTGAGGTGAGAATAAACTCTTAAATCCCCAAGGTCCTGGTCAGATATCTTTCAGAGCCAAAGAGAGCAGTGATGTCAGCCCAGACTGTTTTACTAAGCAAACTTTTCAACACCATAAATGGAAAAAAAAACCAGAATCATCCAAAAGAAAACAAAATATACACAATACCTATTGACAAATCCAGAAATACAGAAGTTACTAGAAGGGAAACTTTAAACCAAGGAGGAAAATGACAGACACACACACACACACACACACACACACACACACACACACACACACACTATCAACAACATCAAAATAATAGGAACAAGCAATCATTGGTAATTAATAACTCTCAACATTAATGGACTATTAAAAGACACAGGCTAACATCCTGGACAGAAAAACAGGATCCATTATTCTGTTGCATATAAGAAACACACCTCAGCAATGAAGATAGACATTACCTCAAAGTAATGGAGCTGTAAAAAGATTTTCCAAACAAATGGACTCAGTAAGCAAGCTGAAATAGCCATTCTGTTATCTGATAAAATAAACTTTCAACCAAAATTAATAAAGAGAGAGATTAGGAAGGGCACTTCATGTTCATCAAAAGAAAAATCCACCAAGATGATGTCTCAATTCTATACAACTCTGCCCAAATTCAACAGCACCCGAATGTGTAAAAGAAATATTACCAAAGCATAAATCACACATTGAACTCCATACATTAATAGTGGGAGACTTCAAAACACCACCGTCCCCAAAGAACAGATCATCTAAGCAGAAACTACACAGAGGAATAATGAAACCAGCAGACATTATTATCAAATGGACCTAACAGATATCTACAAAATATTTCACTCAAACACAAAAGAATATACCTTCTTCTCAGTATCTCAGAGAACCTTTTCCAAAAATGGCCATATACTCAGTCTCAAAGCATGCCTCAACAAATACAAGAAAATCAAAATAATCCCTCCCCTTGTATCTGATCCAACACCATGGATTAAAGCTGAACTTCAATAACAACAGAAACACTGGAAAGCTTACAAACTCATGGAAACTGAACAACTCTCTACTTAATGTCCACTTAGGTGAGGAAGAAATAAAGAAACAAAGACTTTCTAGAATTCAATGAATATGAAGGCACAACATACCCAAACTATGTGACACAATTAAGGTAGTGCTAAAAAAAAAGTTCACAACACTAAGTGTCATCACAAAGAAATTGGAGAAATCTTAAACTATGAATTCAAAAGTACATCTAAAAGCTCTTCAACAAGAAAATAAGTAGGTACACCCAAGATGACTGGATGGGAGGAGATGATCAAAATCAGGGCTGAAATCAATAAATTAGAAACAAAGAGAACAATACAAAAAAAATCAGTGAAAGCAAGAGCTGGTTCTTTGATAAAACCAACAATATAGACAAACCCTTTGCCACACTAACTAAAAGGCAAAGATATATTTTAAACATTAACGAAATCAGAAATGAAAAGAGGGACATAACAACAGATACTGAGAAAATCCAAAGTATCATTAGGTCTTACTTCAGAATCCTGTACTCCAAGAAATTGAATCAAAAGGAATGGAGGATTTTCTTGATAGATTCCACTTACAAAGTTTAATAAAGATCAGTTAAACTATCTAAATAGACCTACAACCTCTAAGGAAATAGAAAAACTAATTAAAAGTCTCCCAACCAAAAAAAGCCCAGGGCCAGATTGTTTTAGTGTAGAATTCTACCAGACTTTTGTAGAAGAGCTAATAACAAGACACCTCAAAGTACTCCACAAAATAGAAACAGAAGGAACATTGCCAAACTCATTCTGTTACCCTGACACCAAAACCACACAAAGTCTCAACAAAGAAAAAGAATTTGAAACCAATTTCCCTTATGAACATTGATGGAAAAATATTCAATAAAATACTAGCAAATAGAATGCAGGAACACTTTAAAAAGATCCTCTGTCATCATCAAATAGGCTTTATCTCAGGGATGCAGGGGTGGTTCAACACAGAAAAATCCATCAATATAATTGGACATATAAACATACAAAAAAAACCATAAACCCACATGAACATCTAACTAGATGCTGGAGAAGCCCTTGACACAATCTATGCCCCTTCATGATAAAAGTTCCGAGAGATCAGGGATACAAGCCCATACCTATCCACAATAAAGGCAATATACAGCAAGACAATAGCCAACATCAAATTCCGTAGAGAGCAACTTAAAACAATTGCACTAAAATCGGGGAAAAGACAAGTCTTTTCCCTATCTCTATATCTACTCGATATAGGTATTTGAAGTTTTAGCTAGAACAGTGAGACAACTAAAGGAGATAAAGGGGATAAAATTTGAAAGGGAACAAGTCAAACTATATCTATTCACAGATGATATGATGCTATACATGAGTGACCCCAAAATTTCTTTCAGAGAACTCCTACAACTGATAAACACCTTCAACAAAGTGGCTGGATACAAAATTAACTAAAAACAATCACTAGCACTCCTTCATCAACTGATAAATGAGCTGAGAAAGACATTAGGAAAACAACACCTTTTACAATAGCCACAAATAATATAAAATATCTTGTGTAACTCTGACAAAGCAAGTGAAAGACATATGAAAAGAAGTCTTGTAAGAAACTGGTGAAGATATCAGAAGGTGAGATTTTTCACGCTCACATATCAGTATGATTTTCATAGTAAATTTTGCCATTTTACCAAAAGCAATCTACAGATTCAATGTAATTTCTTTTAAAATTCTAAAATAATTCTTTATAAATCTTGAAAAAGTAATTCTCAGCTTCATATGGAAAAATAAATGAAACAGGGATAGCCAAAACTATCCTGTAGAATAAAAGAACTTCTGGAGATATCATCATACCTAATCTCAAGCTATACTCCATGACAATAGTAATAAAAACTTCATAGTATTGGTACAAAAACAGACATGGTAATAAATGGAATCGAATCAAAGACCCAGAAATAAACCCATATACATATGGACTCTCAATTTTTGATGAAGAAGCCAAAACCATACAATGGAAACAAGAAAGCATCTTAACAGATGGTGCTGGTCTAACTGGATGTCTTCATGTCAAAGAATGCAAATAGATCAATATTCATCACTCTGCACAAAACTCAAGTCCAAGTGGATCAAGAACTTCAACATAAAACCAGATACACTAAATATCACAGAAGAGAAAGTGGGAAATAGCCTTAGAGTATTGGTATAGGAGACAATTTCCTGAACAGAACACCAATGGCTTAGGCTCTAAAATCAACAATTGATAAATAGATACTGAAACTGAAAAGCTTCTGTAAAGCAAGGCAAACTGTCAATAGAACAAAATGGCAGCCTTCGGACTGGATAGGATCTTTACTAATCCATCATCTAACAGAGGGTCAATATCTAAAATTTATATAGAACTCAAGAAGTTAATAACCAACACCCCAAATAACTCAATTTTAAAAATAGGGCACAGAGCTAAACAGATGATTCTCATCAGAAGAATCATGAATGGCTGAGAAGCACTTAAAGAAGTGTTCAAAGTCCTTAGTCATTAGGGAAATGCAAATCGGAACAACGTTGAGATTTCACCTTACACTGGTCAAAATGGCTAAGATCAAAACCTCAAGGGACACCACATGCTGGTGAGGATGTAGAGCAAGGGGAAAACTCCCCTGTTGCTGGTGGGAGTGAAAACTTATATAACCAGTTTGGAAATCAGTCTGGTGGTTTCTCATAGAAATGGCAACATTTTTATCTCAAGACCCAGATATTCCATTCCTGGGCTTATACCCAAAAGGTGTTCTACCATTCCACTATATTCATAGCAGCTTCATTCCCAACAGCCAGAAACTGGCTACAACCCAGATGTCTCTCAACCAAAGAAGTGATAAATAAAATATGGTACATTTACACAAGGGAATACTACTCAGCTATTAAAAACAAAGCTATCATGAAATTTACAGTCAAATGGATGGAACTAGAAAATACCATCTTGAGTGAGGTAACCCAGACCCAGAAAGACACCCATGGTATGTACTCACTTATAAGTGGGTAGTAGCTACCAATACAGGATAACCATCCTAAAATCCATGGACCCAATGAAGCTAATAACAAGGAGAGTCCAAGGGAAGATGCTTGAATCTCATTCTGAAGGGGGAAAGGAAATAGATGTTGGAAGTGGATGAAGAGATGCAACTGGAAGAGACAGGATAGGGAGGGGAATAGGTTAAAGATCAGGTATGTGGAGAGTGGGAATGAGGACCACCATGGTAAGAGAGCTGGGAGAGAGAAGCAAAATCTGTGGGTGGCAACTCTGGGACAAGCTGGAGAGACCAGGGACTATGGAGCCTCCTGGGAGGATATGGGAGGTGACTTTAGCTGAGACTCCTAAAAGTAGGTAATATGCAGATTGATGTGAGCACCTCCTATAGCCAGGCAGGACTTCCAGTGATGAGATGGGCACAAAAACCCACGCACAAAACCTTTGAATCCAAAATGCTCTGCCTATAAGATATTAAGGGATAAAGATGGGTCAGAGATTGAAGGAATAGCCATACAATGAATGGCCCAACTTGAGAATCATCCTATGGTAGAAAGCCAACCTCTGACACTATTAATGGTATTCTATATGCTTGCAGAGAGGAGTCTAGCATAACTTTCCTCTGTAAGGGTTTATCTAGCAGCTGATGGAAACACATGCAGACAACCACAGCCAAACATTAGGAGGAGCTCAGGGAGTCTTGTGTGAGAGAGCAAGCTGGAGGGGTCAAGGACACCACAAGAAGACCTCCAGAGTCAACTAACCTGGGCTCATGGGGACTCACAGAGACTGAATCACCAACCAAGGAGCACACATCTTGTGGACCTAGGTCCCCTACACACATGTAGCAGATGTGCAGCATGGGTTTCATGTGGATGCTCTAACAATTGGAAAGAGGGCAATCTCTGACTCAGATACTTTTGCCTGCTTTGGATCCCTTTTCTCTAGCTGGGCTTGCCTTGTCTGCCTCAATTGGAGAGGATGCATTTACTCCTGATGTAACTTGATGTGCCAGGACAGGTCTGTAGAGGGAGTGGTAGAGGGAGGGAGGAGTGGGAGGGTATGATTAGGAAGAAAGGAGGGAGGGAGGGGCCCTGAGAGCAGGATGCAAAGTGAATAAATAAATGAATTAATGAAAAGACATCTAAAGAAATATAAAATTGTTGGAGTAGAACAACAAGGGGAAGCTGTGGCACTGACTCCTGACCCTCTCATTGCAGTCATAGATTTAATTCATTTGTTACTTTACAATAAGCAAGATAGTTAAAACACATTGTAAAAGATACCTACAAAGATATGACATTACCCTTATTTATAGTATAAAAATTCTAGCTGGGCTTTGCTTCAAAACAAAACAAAATTAAAAAAAAATTCATTTCCAAAGCATATTTGCTGGTTTGCTGTTCACTGATGTATGTGTTAATGAGGTTTTCATTCCCTCTCTCAGGAGGTCTGGTACTAAATTACTCAAAGTCTCCAGAGTTAATTGGAAAGCAAGACCCAAATGTTCCCAAAGTATTGCTGATTGGTTCTCAGAAAAGTCATCCCAGTCTTCCATCACCCCAGACAACACAGATGACATTGTAACATGTCCAGGAGCAACATACTTGTGGGTGAACTACATCAGTCCTCCAAAGATAAACCACGGGGGTGAGCATATTGACAGACTCTCCCTTCAATCATATTTCATTTTTAAAAATCATCAGGAATTTACCTTTAAATAAAAAGACAGTTTGGACATTATCAATAATATAAAGAATATAATAATATATACTGTATCTCTTTCACTCTTTTTGTACCATGAATGTATTTAAATTTTTAAAATTGCAGAGTATATTATCATGGAAACAAGCATATTTATGTACTTTTCCTGAAATCACTGGAGTGTTCCTGAAAATAAAAATTAGGAGATAACAGTAAAGCATGATCTCTTCATATTATTCATTGATTTGACTTGTGGTTCTTCATCATTAATCTAGGTCGGTTAACGAAAGAAATGTACATGAGCAACTGTAACATGCACATATATCTTTCTCTATTACATTGGTTAAAAAAAAGATTAATATTCTTTAGACTGCAATCTTCATCTTTCATTTTCGTACTGGTACAATATCAAAAGATATTATTTTGGAAACTTGCAAAATAATTTCTGGTGGAATTCATTTGATTCATGTACAAACCCAAAAAATATCTTGGAATTTATAAAATTGCAAAGGGTCTTCAGAAAATATTCAGATAGCACTACCTTCCAGATACAAAGTTTAGTCTAGTGCAGAGTTTACTGTTGGAAATAATTTCTATTTTAATTGATATGAATAATATGAATATTTGAGGTTTGACTTGCTAGTAGTGTTAACATCTTTAAATTTTAAAACATGATTGCACATTAAAGAGCTTATTGTCTCTCCTAAAATGATATGAATAAAATAGTATAATAATAAGTTTTAAAAGTAGAAGGGGCAGAAAGATCACACATTCTACCATTGTCTGTGCTGCATGATAATGCAGTGAGACTATGGAGACATGTGGGAGGGGGGATTACACAGTGAAGGAGGTCAAGTTAAAAGTCATAACTAGGATCAATTCTTTAAATCTGCTAAGTCCACCCATCTGACTACATGTGTGCGTGCGTGCGTGCGTGTGTGTGTGTGTGTGTGTGTGTGTGTGTGTGTGTACATATTCACAATAACTTATGGAAAAATAGAAATTTGGATTGTTAGATATCAGATGAAAACAACCAGAGTACGGCAAAGCTCAGAGGTTCAATTTAGCACAGAGGATACATTTTCTAAGACGAAAAGACAAAAAACGTAGTCGAATCAAATAAGTCACTAAAGTTATCATCATTCAAAAGATTGCATGTATATCAGAATACTGTCAGGAGAATATGAAAATACCAATGATTTCATAAGGCTTAAGTTACATTGTATAAATATATTATATACATATATAATACATACATATAAAAAATATATATATATATTGTATAAATATATATATACAATTCATTATCCAGATAGTAAGTACTCTTGCAGTTAATAGAGAAGTTCAGAAAAAAGAGTCCTTTATATTTACATTCAACATTTTGCACTAAAATGGCATTTTTCTATTTTAGGCTTGTCCATAGTAATGATTTACTCTGATACTTTAAATTACTTGATGAAACTAGTAGGGCAGATTGTACTATCATGAACAGTTTTTGGATTACAGAAGTACCTTTGGGGAGTCTTAATGAGCTTCCAAATTAAATGTCAAAACCTTGAAACACCCCATTCAGGCTATAGTATTCTAAGATACGTCCTCTTAAAGTAACTTGCATATCTCACTATAGGATAAATATAATGAATAAAGATACATGACTACTAAAATATCCTTTGCTTTTTTGTGATTAGTATACGAATTAATACTATAGTATATGTGTGTAGACGAAAAATATTCTTTTACTTACTTTAAACTACTGTCTAAGAGATGTATTAAAATGAACTTTGCAATTTGGCTTCAAGATAGGCTTCAGGATTTTATATTAAGAACAAGTCATTACTTCTTGCTAAAGAATAAAACATTCTAGAACATACATTTCTTATTTTTTATATAAATGTATTTGGAAAATTATGTTACATGAGGAAAATCTGACATGAAAATCAAATGCTTCCTTCACTATACTACCATAAAATTTAATTAAAATAAATACATTTTAATATGACCAATAGAGAAATGAATTAATCTCACAAAGTGACTAAATCATAGTAGATTTTAAAGGAATGGTCCTTCTAATTTCAAACTTATTATGATGGCTCAAATAAGATTTAGAAGAAAAGATGTAAGATTACAAATGGCATGAGCTAATTAAAACATCAAAATAAAGATTTAAAGTTTGTTGATTTCTTATTTTAATTACTAGGGAGAAAACATTATCTAAAAGATCAAGATATATAGAATCTCATTGATGGCCTTCAAATAATTAAGGTTTGTGAAGCATGTTATAAATTGAGGATCCTTTGCAATTAGAATTAAAAGACCAATAGAAGAACTGCAGCTGCCTTCAAGGATTCCCCAAAACATTCCCTGCTTACTATAGTATTTACCACTCTTCAACATTAACTTACTATATATTCTACAAGGCCAAAGATTCACAGAATTCCTGGCATTTATAAGACATACAATAAATCCAGTTAAAATCAATTACTCTGCTATGAACAAAGCACAGTTTCTTAAAATGAGGCCATTGGCTCTTAGTTTTTAGTTTGTCACCCAGGATGTTGGCCTTGAACTCATGCACAATCCTGCCCCAGCCTCCCAAGCTACTGGGACTACAGGCGTGCGCCACCACGCCCGGCCGGCTCTTAGTTTTTAAAATCTTAAAATGCATTGACTAGTATGCATAATTGTTTAGGTTTGTTTTTGAAAGAAAGGATATTCACTTCTCTCACCAAAAGTTAAAAAAAGGAAATAATTTGTAGCAACTGTTGCTAGAGAAAGGAAACTCTAAGGGAGAGTTATAGTTATAATGGACATTTTTACACGTGAGAAGAGACTTTCCTTTGTCTAAGTGCTTGTTCTTTTCTCCCTAGCAATAAAAGTGACATAGTAGACAAATTTCCTGGGCAACACATTGTAGTTAGTTGTCAATGGCTGACCTTCTATTATTCTTACCTGAATGTTGAAAAAGGGAGCACACACAAAAAGGAACAACCTTTGTCAAAATTAGCTTCTCATTTTGGCAATTTTTCAGAATTCTTAAAAGTAGACTCCTGGTTCAAAGATATCAACTTATAAACCACCCTGCCCAGATATGCATTTGCCTTCTCTTATCAAATACATCTCTGCCAGCTCTGTCTTGGACTACCCATAAACTGGAAGGACATTTTCTCTGTGACTATTCGTACTGTCGAAATCTTCCAGTATGTTTGGATGTGATGTGCACAAAGCTTTATGGCACAGCATGAAAGAGACAATTTTCACTATTTGACACTGATCTATTCATTGAGATCCTTTGTCTATCAGCATGAAATAGTTCCTAATCCATCTGATTTGCCATGCATCTAGCAAGTACTTCTCTATCATATTTGCAGGAATGAATTTGGACCTTATAAATAAGAGGAGATGAGAACACACTGTATACTGATCTAACAATTGTCAGCAAAAAATTATTTTTATCTGAACGATACAGTTAATAAGTTGGTGTTTATTTCTGTACACATGTGTATCTGGTTTTGTTTTCTAAATTACCTGGCCAATGTTTATAAGAAATTAGTTTCTATTTCTTTTACATATGCTGCCTAAGTGCCATTTTGTATTTGGGATAAATTTAGGCAACAATAATATGCTTTATATATGCAACTCCACTGCATATGCCAAGATAATAATAACGGGATGTGTCTATATAGCACATTATTAGAGGGATATTACATTACTTTTTCTATAGACCACATGGTTCAATAAAGACCGAAGGGCATTGATGACAGAATTTTAACTGATTGGCTACACACACCAACACTCCTTAAAGGTTTGTTCCTTTCACCAATCTTTATAATGGTATTAACCATGCCAATAAGAAATTATGCTTTTTGAGAATATTTTTTGTTTCATTAGTTCCCAGATCAGTTTGTACCTGGAAAATTAAACAAATGTTGCAGATCACAAGGTGAGAGAAATTCTGGAAATTAAGGCAAGAACTTTAACTATGTTAGTAATAGAGTTCCCGGAATTCAGCTGAGATAGACTAGCCATTGGAAACTTCCTGAATAACTGAAACTATTGCGTTTCAATCCTAGATCACACTGAAATGCTTCACTAGAAATTCATGTATGTATTAATCATCTTAATTAATACCTGAACATGAGTCATAATTCATTTACACACATAACTTTTTTCTCATTGAGCTAACACATAGTGCAATTCTCAGAAATGCTATAAAGTTTTTTTTTTTTTTTTTTTTTTTTTTTTTTTTTAGGTTTTGTGTTGATTTCATTGAATTTAAAAATAAAATTAGCATGGATAGATGTTTTAGCAGTTAAGAGCACATACTGACAAGAGTTTGGATCCCAGCACTCATATCATGCATATCACAACTGCCTGTAGCTTCAGTTACAGGGCATCCAGATTAATTTCTTTGTTTCTGTGGGTACCTTCACCCACATTTTCATATCTATACACAGATGCACAGACAAACACAGAATTAAAAAGAAAAAAATAACCCTTCAAAAATGTAAACACTGGTAGAATCATCTACAATGTTATCTTCTGTTTCAATGTGATGCTGTCTTAAGTATGTACTAAATATATGTTACTTTATTAAAAATGAGGATTCACTTTCTGGAAAATCCTCTTCTCACACATGCAGTCACAGAGGTTGAGGTTCCCATAGCAAACTTGGTGCTCCAAAGTTTTTTGGGTTTTGTTTGTTTGTTTGTTTGTTTGTTTGAAAAGGGACCTAGAGATGACATTGGGTTTAAGAAATTTTCAGGCACTGACAGACAACCACAGGAAAATTTTAAGATGAAGGCTATCAAACAGAAAATAAACAGAATTTAAAAAGAGGGAATGAGGACATTTGCCTTCTGTGAACCCAATCTCTGATCTGCACAGCTCCATAGAGAGCGAAATAGCATTTTAAAAATTGCTCCCTTTTACAGCCAGCTGTGACTATCGGTGAATGAGAGGTCTACTTCATATACGAACCTGAATTAAAAACAGCCAGCCTTTTAGTCAGTTCAGAGCCCACAGTCTTGATTACATTTGACACAATAATCATCATCATATCTTAAGACTCAAATCAGCCTGACAGTGCTCGACTCAGGGCTGCTTCTCCCAATTAGTTGAAAATTGCAGCCCAGCTCATCTTCTAGGGAAGTTTACATTACAATTTTGCTGTGGGGAAAAAGCAATGGACATGATGGAGGAAGCAAATCAACTTTCTAACTTTAACAAGAACTATTTTAAGCTCACCCAAACTAGTTAAACCTGTTTGGACAGGACTGAAAAAAAGTCTTTCCTTTTCTTTCCTTTTTTTTTTCTTTCCTTTTCACTTTTAATTACTGCTGAAAAAATATATAATATTTAAGATAAGTAGAACGTGAAATAAAAGGGATAGATAAACAGAAATTGTGTATATTTTCCAAATGAACATTTTAAAAATAGTAGTTATTTTTGGCAAAAGTCATATTAAAATAATTTTTGTATGTCTATACATACATAATTTGATTATATACACCGAGTAGTATCAAGGTCCTAGCAATGAATTTCCAGTATACTTCTGTAACTATCCGTGG
>JADRCD010027648.1:0-11034 GCA_019843815.1 Montemys delectorum
CTGTTCCAGGAAATAACACTTTGAATGTTGCCTCTTATCTTTGAGTTCTCTTATCATCATGGAACTAGAAACTATCTAGAAACTTCACATCGCAGTATGTGTCGTCACCTTGTGGGCTTTGATTCTTCAAATAGAAATGCATTAATCTCTCTGTACATAGTTGAGGTGGTTGGAATGCGCTATCCCCCATATTCTTAGGCCTTTGAATACTTGGTCCCCAGGTGGTAGCACTGTTTGGGGGGGCTTAGGGGGTGTGGCCTTGCTGGAGGAGGTGCATTATTCAGGGCAAGCTTGGAGGTTTCAGAAGCTTTGGACCATTCCCTGATAGCTCTCTGTTTCCTGCTTATGGTTTGGGATGTGGGCTCGCAGCTGTTCAATTGCCATGCCAGGTGCTTGCTGCCTTGTTTCCTTCTTGTGGTGATAACGGGCTCTTAACCCTCTTAACGGAACTGTAAGCCCAAAATAACTTCTTTCCATAAGTTGTCTTGGTCATGGTGTTTTTTATCACAGTAGAAAGGTAACTAAGGCAGAGGTTGGTACCAGAGAGTGGGCTATTGCTGCGACAGACATGACCTTATGGATTTTTTTGGAAGAGCGTGGAAAACTCTTTGAAACTCTGGCCTAGAAACATGGTTGAATGTTATAAGCAGAGTTTAATGGGCCACCCTAGTAAATTCTTGGAAGACAGTGCTGAGAGCAATGTGGACTGCAGAGGCCCAGCTTGACAGGTTTCAGTGGGCAACAATATCAGCCACTTATCTTGAGACCATTGCCTGCTCTCATTTTGAGATGTGAAGTTCCTGCTGTTCCTAGTTTTTGTTGCCACATTTTCTTCCTGTGATGGCACGGACTCTAATCCCTCTGGATCCAGGTACTCAGCTACATTAAGACCAACTTGGTGACCTTATCTGTGTACCACATGGATCACCACAGGACATCGGTCAGAGTTGACATCTGTTTTGTTCATCAAAGGTGCTTGTAAAAAGTGCAGAGATAGGTTTGGTGAGATGATTCAGTGGAACATGCCCAACACCCACAGATAAATAAATAAATATTAAAGCTTTAAAGTGACAGAGCTTCAGATGGGCTTCTATAGTGTGCCAGCTGGAACTTCTTAAGCCTGCAAGAAACTCACTTGCCATTTCCATGGTTTCTTGTGGCAGGAGTTCTCCCCCAGGCCCCCCTTCTCTCTTGTTTTAAAAATTAAATTATGTTAAATTACTTCTTCACATGTGGATAACGTACACATGGTTGAGGAGGCACGAAGTTTCCAATTCCCCAGAGTAGGAGTTAAAGGCAGTTGGGAGCCAATCAACCTGAATACTGGAAACGGGATTCAGGTCCTTTACAAGAGCCAGTGTGCACAGAGGCATCTCTTCAGATCGATCCTCTAGGTACTAACACTCTGAGTTGTCTCTACAAATCTCTAGCTTCTTTCTGCCAGGCGTAATTAAGACATTTCTACCTTGTTGATAGCACTTGGCCATCAGTCTTTACGGTGACTCATTACAAGTCAGAGTCAGGGGCTGCTGAGTCTCCCTTTGCTGATGGTTTCATCTGCTGCCTTCTCATTAATCTCCTAGGCTTCCTTAAAGTCTCTCCAGTAGATCTCTTGCTATTACATCTATGGTCTCTCTTGTTAATGGTCCAGCCTGCTGTGCTTTCATGGGACTGTGTTATTTGAGCAGATTGGCGGTTAGCACCAGTGGAGGAGGAGGCGGAGAAGGAAGTAGAGGCAGAGGCAGAAGCAGGGAAAGAAACGGGTGAGGAGGCAGAGCCGGAGGCAGAGCCGGGGCTGCCGGCGGCGGGCGGGCGGCGGGCGGCGGGCAGAGGAAGTGGAATAGGCAGAGGCTGGCTGGTGGCGGCACCATGGGAGGAAGCGTAGCTGAGAATTCTCCAGGTTTCAGCACAGGCAGGCACACGTGTAGCTGCGTGTGACACATTTAGCAATTTGGAAAGAAGATTTTTCCCAGATGCTTTTGTGGGTTTCTTGGAACTTTCATAATCCATTCTGCAAAAAACCCTAGGGATATGCCATTCTTGGTTGTAGATTAAGGACGTGGCGTTGGTATCTGTCAGTGCCTCAGCGCCAAGTGTATGCACACCCTATTCTTTTCACTTTTTGACTACACCTTTGATGTTGGAACATTTGAAACTCCCAGATATCCTCAGTGGGTTTCTCCTTTAGTGTGTATCAGTTGAAGAAGTGACTGTGTGTATTTTTTTGAGAAGAAGGTGTACGTAGCTCACACCGTGAGTGAGAAGTCTGTTTTTAATATTTTAGTTTGGGCATGTGTAGTCTACGAGTCTGTAACAAAGTCATGGCAGTGACCTCCCCCCGATTAAATCCTCAAGAGACACCTGTCTGGACCTTAGACCTTCACTAGTGTGTGTGAGTTCGTTCCCAAGAAGGGTTTGTGTAACCAGTCGGATGGGGAAGAGATGCTACCACACACTGCATGAATGGAGCACATCGTGAAACTCATTATTTTGTATACTAACCTAAATACAAAGTTAGAAAGCTGGGTGTGGCACTGCTTATCTTTAATCCCAGCACTTCAGAGGCAGAGGCATGTGGATCTGTGAGTTCCAGACCAGTTGTAATACACAGACTGTCTCAACAACAAACAAAACAAAACAAAACACCCAACCAACCAAAAAGAAAATGTCCAAGACACCCATTTTAAGGATCAAGAGTGATTCTTCTCATGATGTTTTTTCCTTTTGGTGACATCCTCGGGTCCTTGTCACAACTGAGGAAATGCAGTGTGGTGACATGGAGGGGGAGTTGAGTATAGTTCTCCTCACTTTGTACTTCATGAGGAGCAAACTCCAGATGGCGAGAGACTGGTGTGGCTGTCATAAGCCCCTAGGTGCTAAGATGCCAGGTGTGAGCCACCATGCTTGCCTGCTGCTGATTTATCTTCAAGCAGGATTCCCCTGATTTCCCACACTCTCCCCATTTGTCTGTCATTCCAGCAGGCTTGGCATGGGCGGATGCTGCCATGGAAACTTGAGGCAGGCCTCTGTAGCTTTCTCTGTGCTCTGAACTTTGCAGTGTTATAGAGTTTGGCCTGGGCAAACAGAGGACTCTGACCTCTCCAGAGTAAGATATGTAGCCTGCGGTGTAACCTTGCAGTGTTAATCCCATGGAGCTAGAGTAAAGATTGTTACCCAAATTCTTTGGTCATATTACATAAGCTTTATTTTTTTATTTATTTATTTTTTGTCACACAAGGATATCTCCCTAAAGCAGGGTTTGAGAAAATAGCATCAAACATAGGAGACAATGGGGTTTATAGAGCTAAAAAAAAACAAAAACAAAAACAAAAACAAAAACCCTGCAAGACTAGGGGATTTTCAAGGGTTGGGAGATTTTCAAGGTTGAGAATTTTGCTTACACAGGAAGTTGGCTGAATATTTCAGAATTATTTGGCAGAACATCTTATCAGGATGGAGGTAAGGGTATAGTGTGTGGAATATGTCAAATTCCAGAAAATGGGTCAAGACCTGCTCAAATCCAAGTTTTATAGAAAACAGGAATGAACTTGTTTTGACCTCGTAACAAGATGGCTTTTAATCTTAAGATGGAGTCAGGCAGGTCCCTCAGTGGCTCTTGTGAACAGTCAAGTGCTTTCCTCTCTTTGGCACGTGTGGGTTGACCTCCCTCCGAATTCCAAGGCAGCGTTCCAGTTTTTAATTCCTTAACCGTGTCTCTCCGGCTTCTGGCGGGTAGTCTGGGTCACACTGTATGGATCCCCTCCATCCCCCTGGAAATCTATGAGTAAGAAACCGGAAGGAACCAAAGGCGTCCTCCTCGGTGGTCATGCGGTCATATTTGTTACTGCGATGAAACACCATGACCAAGGCAATGTATAGAAGAAGGAGTTTATTGAGGCCTACAGTTACAGAAGGTGAGCCCCTGCCTGTCATGGAAGGGCACAGGCAGGCATGGTCCTGGGACAGTAGCTGAGAACTTACAGCCTTATCTGCAGGTACTCCGACTTGCAGGTGGGGTGGGGGTGGAGGGAGGGAGTAAGGGAGGGCGCACTAACTGGGAGTCGCATGGACCTTTGAAATCTTAAATCCCACCCCGGTAACACATCTTCTTAATAAGGTCACACCTTCTAATTCTTCCCAAATAGTTCACCCACCTGGGGACCGAGTATTTAAATAGTGAACCTATGGGGGTGTTCTCATTCGAACCACCATACTCCTCTAATAAAGTTCTTCTGAAGGATGATCACCTTCCTCTCTGTAAGCTTGTACCATCATCTTGTCTTTTTTTTTTTTTTAAAGATTTATTTATTTATTATATGTAAGTACATTGTAGCTGTCTTCAGACATTCCAGTAGAGGGAGTCAGATTTGTTGTAGGTGGTTGTGAGCCACCATGTGGTTGCTGGGGTTTGAACTCAGGACCTTCGGAAGAGCAGTCAGTGCTCTTACCCACTGAGCCATCTCTCCAGTCCCCATCATCTTGTCTTTAAGACAGCCTCTCACTAGGTATCCCTGGCCTGGAACTTACAGAGACCCCGCTCTCACTGTCTCCCACTGGCTGGGATTAAAAGTGTGCACCACCATGCGAGGCCTTGTGTACGTCTTTTAAAAATTATTTAACATGCATGAATGTTTGGCTGTATGTGTGTGTTCCAAGTGCACATTTAGTACTTGTAGAAATCAGAAGAGGGCACTGGATCCCCTGAAGCTATAGTTTCTTAGCTTGTGAGGTAATGTCTGGTGGCCAGGTGTTCTGCAACAGCAACAAGTGAACTTAATACTAAACCATGTCTCCAGGCTCCCATGTATTGTCTTTTATAAATTGCAACAGTGTTTTCCTTAGCATTTGTGTGGCGGGCCTTGGAAAGGGTTGCGTTGAGCTCACTGGAGCCACCTGTTAACACTTTTCTAAAGGACTTTGAAAGGCAACTAGTGAGCAAGCTGGCCACATGGAGATTGGATTTAGTGTCTGTGTTAAGGTCGCCATCTTTTCAGTAAATGTGAACAAGCTGGTCACATGGAGATTAGATACAGTGACTATGTTAGGGACACCATCTCTTCAGTGAATGTTAGACAAATTACATCTTAAAAGATCTCTTTTCTCTTCTTTTTTTAGGCGTTTATGGACAACAGCCTGCCAACCAAGTCATCATCCGTGAGCGGTACCGAGACAATGACAGTGACCTGGCTCTGGGCATGCTTGCCGGGGCAGCCACAGGCATGGCCCTGGGCTCTCTGTTCTGGGTCTTCTAGAGCCTTCAACATTTTCTGTGCATAGCTTCTGTTAGTCCTGTGTGCAATAATTTGACTTGCAGGGCATTTCTGTTTGTAACAAGTGTCTTTCATAATAATTTAAATAGTTCTTTTGAAAGTGGTAATCTAATAATTGTGACTGACTTGCATGGTACCACAAAGAAAGCTGGAGGTATACTGTGAGCAAAAGCCTGAGTCCTTCCGGGTACTAGCTTGCACCAAGTTTTTCTTAGGGACTCCTGGATGGCTTTATGTAAACACACCCATTTAGACGGGCATTTTCCGTTCAGTTAGGTGCAGTATTGACTCGAGGGATGGCTTTCCTTGCTATGCCAATAGTAATAATGCTGACGGAGGAGGATGTGTGTAAGTGTGGTGAGGAGAGTCGCAGCTTCTCTAACTGTGGAATCTTACTCTAGACCCCGTTGCATGTTACCCTAGGAGCTGTGGGCTGGTGGCTCCTGCAGGACTATGGTGTAAGGACCCCATAGGCTACCCCTTGGAGCTCCTAGGTACCGGCAGGATTGGCTGCTCAGGATGCAGAGGGCCACCCCCTCCCTTTAAAAATTATGCTCCAGTAATCTGCCCAGTTTTATTTTCTTGTTATTCTTCTGTTTGCTGTTCCTGGGGATGATTGGAATTAGTCTGGAGTTAGGAATTGATTTGAGCCTCAGAATTCGAGCCTTTCCCTTTAAGCCCTGCTGAATGAGGAGGTGCGTGCTGGTGGGTGGAGGTATGCTGGGAGCTGCCCAGCGATGTGTTTTCAGTGTCTGCTTTAGGCATATTGATTGCCAGCTCAGTCTGCAGAGAGTCTATAGAGACTATTTTTCTACTTGTAAAGAAAGTATGGTGAGGGCAATCGGGGAGAGCCTTTTTTAGAATGTTCCTGCCTCAGGCCTTCTGGGGCCCAAGCTGCATGGGGATGCTCTTTAACTCCTGGAGAGGCTCTTCCTCAGCAGTGGTAGGGAGGCCCCGTGGCTGTCCAGAGTCTCAGGTTTTGAGTGAGAAATGGGATTGGGTAGAGCATCTCAGGGATTTGTTCTAATCCTTCATGTTAGTGGGGATCCAGCCTTGTTCTCAGTCCTGACCCGCTCATGAGAGAAGAGCTTAAAACATTTCTAGTCCCCAAACATGTGACACTCTGGGAAGCTCACCATCTGGCTTTCTGACAAAAATTTGTATTTCTAATATTAGAGAATACTTGTCCCACATATTTAAAATGTCTGTTCTTTCATGTTTTAAAGCTCCTAATTCCAGCTTTGTGACTGGTAAGTTTTAGTTTGGCATGAAGGTGGGACGGCACAGTGAGGGCCCTGCCCTCTACTTTGCATAGTCCTGTTTTTCCAGAGTGCTCCCAAGAAGCACTCATTCTGACTGTGCCCAGCCCAGTGCATGTGCACTGCCTTGCTGTACTGTTGGGCAGCTCTCTCTTGGTCAGTTCAAGTCTTCAACAGATCTCCATGTGAGACAGTTGCCGAGTAGAGGTGGTGCCCACAGTACTTGCTCGCTACTCCTTGGGGACCTGTTGACACAGCCTTGCCCGTTTCCAGCTGACATTTGCTTCTCCGTCATGATGGGTTATGTGACAGCATGGTACGGATGCTGTACAGTGTCGCTTTAATAAGCATGACGCTGACTTTACATCCTGTGCTGTAAGACTGCCATTTGGTCACAATGTCACCATTCCTAAAGCTCCGTGCTTTACTTACAAACCACTAAAACCAGTGTTTAGTGTTACACAGTGATTTTAATTTTGAAGTTAGTTACTGGCATTCCTAAAACCATAGAGTACTGAGTTACACCCCTGAAGTACTTTTGAAACAGAATTATCTCCTACTGTCCCATGGGTGTGCCCTGCCTGTCTCCTGACCCCAGTGGGGTTAGTTGTACCAGGCAACCATAGTTGAGCCTGATCATTTCCTGTCACCAGTTTTACTTGATTGTATACCCAGAATGGAATACATTCTCGGGCATCTCATTTCCTTAGCCCCGATCCTCATAGATGCTGCCCTTTCGATGGCTTTTGGGGGCATCGTTTTGTACTTCCGTGAGTCATGAGATTCATGAGTTGGAGGGAGCTACTTGTCCATCGTCGAGGAACATGTCTTCTCCATGGAGACTTTTAAATAACGAAGCAGGGCTGGCTGAGGCTGGCTGCTGACACTGCGTGCAGCTCTTTTAGTTGCTCTTTTAGTTTGAGTTAAGAACCTTTCATATGGAAAGTGTGAGGCTTCCTCAGATCATCCCTTGCCAAGAAGGCTTGGCTTAGGCTCATCCTGGGTCATTAGTGCCCACAGTAGCCTTCTGGAGTATATAGTAAGTTCCTGCATTTGAGACAGAATGGTTCAGATTTCTTTTCTACATCTGTTGTTGAGCCCATGTAACCTCTCATTTTGCCTTCTAGTCTATGTAGATGAGAGATGACAGGCAGAAGGCACAGACAGTCTTCTTTGTGATTGCTTCTGTTATTCTGTTGCATCTATCGAGCTCGTTTTCTCCCTGGATGTGTATACAGTATGTTTATAAGTGAACTTGTCAAAATATTAAATGATCATTAACCTTAAACTATGTCTCATTGTGACTTCTGTTGTATGTTTAAATTATTTTGAGGTGGCTGGAGAGATAGTTAAGTGGCCTGCCACAAAAGCATGAGGATCTGAGATCAGATCCCTGGCACCCCTATGAAAGCTGGGCATGGTACAGACATCTGTAATCTTACAACTTGGAGCTTGGAGAAGGGTCAGCCCCAGGGTGCTAGTCTTCTAGCCAATCAGTGACTCTGTCTCTAAAGATAGAGTGGAGGCTGATAGAGGAAGATACCTGACATAAGCCTCTGGTCTTCAAGCAAGTGCACATGCTCATTCACATACGTCACCTTGAACTGACCATGGTGGTGCATGCCTCTAGTCCAAGCCCTGTGGAGGTGGAAGCAAGAACATTATAGATTTGAAGCCAGTTTGGGACATATAATATGGGAAGAGAAAAAAATAGGAACACACTGTTAGCTTTTTCTGTTGTCAGCAGTAAGAATTCCACTTATTCAGGACTTTAGCTGTTAGAGATGTACTGTCACTTCAGAAGAAAAAACTCACCAATTCTTTTAAGGCTTACTTTTTTTTTTTTTTTTTTTTTTTTTGGTTTTTTGAGACAGGGTTTCTCTGTATAGCCCTGGCTGTCCTGGAACTCACTCTGTAGACCAGGCTGGCCTCGAACTCAGAAATCCGCCTGCCTCTGCCTCCCAAGTGCTGGGATTAAAGGCGTGCGCCACCACCGCCCGGCTAAGGCTTACTTTTATTTCAGTTTATATTTCAGATAGGATCTCACTATGTAGCCCTGACTGGCCTGCCTGGAACTTGCTATGTAGATCAGGCTGGCCTTGAACTCACAGAGCTCCACCTGCCCGAGTGCTGGAATTACAGATGTGTGCCACCATGCCATGGGTATTATTATTTTCATTATGTGCATTAGTATATATCTGTACAAGGGTGTGTCTACAGGAATACAAGTGTCTGCAGAGGACAGTGGTTTGGATTCCCTGGAGCTGGAGTTATAGCCAGTCGTGAGCTACCTGGATACCATGCAGGACTTGAACTCAGGTCTTTTACAATAGCATTATGTGTTCTTAACCACTGAACCATCTCTTCAGCTCCCAACTTACTAATTCTTTTTTCTTTTAAATATTATTTATTTACTTTTATTTATGTGAGTACACTGTAGTTTTCTTCAGACACACCAGAAGAGGGTGTCAGATCTCATTATGGATGGTTGTGAGCCACCATGTGGTTGCTGGGAATTGAACTCAGGACCTTTGGAAGAGCAGCCAGTGCTCTTAACTGCTGAGCTATCTCTCTAGCCCCACTAATTCTTACAGTAGCTGCAAGTGAAGTTTGATTCCCATTACAGCTGTTGAGGCTGAGGCTCAAAAGTGGACTATTCACTGAGTGTGAGGCTTGTTTGTAATATATATATATACATATATATATTACTTCATGTTCCTCCTTCATGAAACAATCTCCCGCCAAGGTTATCAGGGAATGTCCTCTCTGCCAAGGTTAATGACTCCATGATAATCAGAGACAGCACAGTCTGGGGGGGCAAGGGTGCGTTTATGTCCTTAGCAAGAATGGTAAACACTGAGACCTTCAGGGCAGCTCTTAAGGCTGTGAGAAAGAACTCTGAAAACATAAGTTCAAAAAAAATATAATTTCTCAACTATGCAAAATATAAGGCTACGATACGAATTGTATAAAGAACTTCATGGACCTAAAAGAACAAAGGCAGCTGCACTTTGAGTCAGCTTGTCAGAAAGATATCAAAGAAGGGAATAAAGAGATTTTGGAGTGGTGATCACAGGACAAAATCCCACCCAGCTAAGTTTATTGCCAGCTAGGGCAGGCAGATTCCTGAATTCAAAGTCAGCCTGAGATAGAGCTAGTCTAGGATCGGATGTAGTGGCAGTGGTGATCTCAGGACAGGATGCCACCCAGCTAGCTTACAAAGACAGGCAGATCTTTGAATTCATTTGCAACATTAAAAAAATGTGTAAGGCCGGGCGGTGGTGACACACGCCTTTAATCCCAGCACTTGGGAGGCAGAGGCAGGTAGATTTCTGAGTTTGAGGCCAGCCTGGTCTACAAGAGTGAGTTCTAGGACAGCCAAGGCTACACAGAGAAACCCTGTCTCGAAAAAACCAAATAAATAAATAAATAAATAAATAAATAAATAAATAATAAATGTTAAAAATGAAAAGCCTTATAAAAAATGTATAAGAATCAAAGGGCTGGGGCCATGGAATGGTGATTCACGGGATAATCAAAAGGGAACCTGGAGTAAATGACTGGACTGGTATGTAAATCAAAGACTGGGCTTTGGTTTGTGAGCACTGAGCTATTTGGATGAGCTGTCTGGTGATCTTCAGAAAGCTGTCTTGAGCAGAACACAGGCTATCAGCTTGAACCTATGGTTTGACTCTGAGTCCCTCTTTTCACCGCTCCTAAGGCCTCTTCCTCAGAACCCCTTTACAAGCTGAGACTGGTCCTTCGCAACTGGGGATTGGGAAAACAGTTAATTGGTGAGTTTCAGATGAGTTGAGGCCCTGACTCAAAGAAGATGGACAGCCTTCCTGAAGACAACATTGGAGGTTGGCTTGCCCTCTGGCCTGTACACTTACACACATACACATATATGAGTACAAATGTACCCACATATACATACTTATGCATTTGAACACACACAGCACACACATTTTTTTTTTTTTTAAAAAGACAATGCTCTTCACTGTTCCCAATCTTATTAACCTTCATTTTGATAGTATTTGCTGATTAGTAAAGCTAGTGGTACAAATCACATGTCAACTGGTTCCACCCCAGAAATGTCACTTTGTCAGTTTTGAGCTGTGGCCATAGCCTAATAAAGTGCTTATCTTGCATGCATGAGGACCCAATTTGGACTGCTAGAACCCATGTAAAAAGAACATGTAATGGTACACTCTTGTAACCCCAGTGTTGAGAAGACAGAGACAGAAGGCTCCCTGAGGCTTGCTGGCCAGCCTCCCTAGCCTATTCTGTGACTTCCAGGCCAGTGAGAGACCATGTCTTAAAAGAAATTAAGGCCCCTGAGAATGACACTTGAGGTTGTCTTCTACATGTACTAACACCAGCATATACCCACACCCAAAAGATACAAGATCAGAGAGTCCTGAGAGTCTGGGCTTGGGGGTGGGGTACATTTTTCATCCCCCCCCCCCCCCCCCCCCCCCCCCCTTTCTCTCCCCCCCCCCCCC
>JADRCD010027670.1:0-10370 GCA_019843815.1 Montemys delectorum
TTTATACATTGCCTCCTTTTTGACTAATGTGCCCTGCCACAGGCCCCAGCAGCAGAGAGCAGACAGCTACAGGCCTCAGCAGCAAAGAGAGAGCTCCAGGTTGTAGCAGTGAGCCAACCCAGGCCCCACACAAAAAGATCCATGTATTTAATGAGTTCTTTGTTAAATAAATAGGGTAATTTGCTAAATACAGGTATGCTGGGTATTCAGTGTCACAAAACAATATTATTATCACTTGTTATGCTATGAAAGACTCTCTGAAATACCTACATTTTGTCTTTTCCTTCGTTTATGAGAGGCTCTTATATAGCCCTTATTGACCTTGAATTTCTTATTCGGATGAGGTTGACTTTTAACTCCTGATTATCCTGATTCTGCCTCCAGAAAACTGATATTTAGTATGTGCACTACCAACCACATTTAACTAAGGATTTGTTCTTGAGGTCATCTAAGTGACTCTATCTTCAGAAGGTTTTATTAATTTTGAACACAAGTCCCATTGTGGAATGTGCTATGGATAACATTTCTATCCACATACTTAAAACTTTGGTATCTTAGATGTATTATTCCATGTTGCCTCACAGGAATGTTGGTTTTATAATATACTCTTTTCTGTCTGAATAGGTTCAACTTGTTCGAATAAAAATTACTTGATGCCTAGACAACTAGAATACTAAAGAGAAATAGCTCCTTGGGGAGGCAATTACGACTTAATGGATCTCATTGTCTGATGAATAAGTACTTGCCCAGGAATAGAAGGAAAGTTCATATATTTTTGCAAAGTACTACATTATCTAAAATCCTCTTCCATTTTCTTTCTTTTCTCATCCATCTAGAAAACAATGGCTCATATTATCCTGAAACATAAGACTTTTGTGTGTTGAGGTGGGGATCTGTGTGCTATTTTTTGTGTGTAGATGTATATGTCTGCTAGTACAAGTGTATGGGTATGTATTGGTGTGGAGGCCAGAGATCAGCCTCTGGCATTGTTCTTCTGGTGCATTTAATAGCTATTATTTAAGAATAGCATATACTTATACAATGTACTTTGATCATATAATGGGTTCTGTCACTAGGACCTGTAACTTCTAGTTTAACTAGTCTTGCTGGCCAGTGAACTTAATGGAGTCTCCTACTCCCAACTATCGAGCATTAGAATTACAAGCATATGGAACCATGCCCAGTTTTTTCTCATTGTTGTTGTTTTGTTTTGTTTTTATAAGGGTGTTGGAGATTATATCCAGTTTCCTGCACTCCTGTGGTAAGTATTTTATCCATCTGACCTATCTCTCTAGCCTTTTAAAGTGAAATGATTTTCTGCATAACAAATGGCATTTCTTCTTTGAACAAGAAATAAACTCCACCTCTTTTAATTGTTTTTATGGGGTCACTTTCAAACTAGAAAAATTTCACTCCAAGGTCAGTCTAAGGTTGACTGGCAGATATGTACTTTTGAAGACAGGTGAAGTCTTTCTAACTAAGCCATAGGCATGAGTACTTTTGAAAGAATTGCTTTAGAGATTTTTAAAGTTTCATACTTACTTTTTATTTTCTATATAAAAGGGCAATTGGGATCAAGGCTTATAGTTGAATTCTACCATAGTTCTACTCTATATAACAATCCCCTTTACCTTACTTTACAAAAGAATGCTACCTCTCAATCAAAATTCTATGCTATGCCTTCTGGGTAACAGATAATTGGAAATGTATCTAAAGCTCTCCTCCAGGGGAAAAATAATCTCTCAATTACTTATTAGGATATGTGTTTCAAATAAATAATTAAACTTATGTTGGATGATTACCTAATTGTATAATATATTCCATTTTGATCAAGTGTGCAGCACTGAGAAAAAATGTCTTTTGGATTAAAATATCATTAACACTTAAACCATAAGGTTACAATAATTTTAAAAATTCAATTTATATCTACATTTCAGGGAAGTATGTTAGGGCAAGACATAGAACATAACAGCATAAAACGTACCCCAGTAGAATAAAATTAAGTAGGAAAAGTGATATGGAAATACAAATTCAAAGAGAAAAAGGAATAACTTAATATTCCTTTTTAACAAAATATCTGACATATATTTTTTAAATTAAAAGTCATATTTTAAATTGTTTTGGTATTTATAGTCCTTTGAATATACATAAATGGGTGATATGACAGTTAATTTAAAACTATTAACTATTTAACTATTTACAGTGTGTTAGAAATTACAATCTTTGCAAATATTTAAACTTGTGATTGGGTTGCCTCACTGTGATAAAGAAATTTAGATGCCAGCTCAAAAGTACCCCACAAAATATATCTTTTAAGAGAAAAATCACATGGTCATCTCATTAGATGCTGAAAAAAAGTTAGACGAAATACAATGCCCCTTCATGTTAAGTCTTAGAAAGCTTTTTATGACTTTTTCTATTTCCTTAGGGGATATGGGCCTGTTTAGATAGTTTAACTGTTCTTAATTTAACTTTGGTGTGGTATCTGTCTGGAAAATCACCCATTTCATCTAGATTTTCCAGATTTCTTGAGTATAGGCTTTTTTAGTAGGATCTGATAATTTTTTGAATTTCCTCAGTTTCTGTTATTCTGTCTCCCTTTTCATTTATGATTTTGGTTAATTTCGATACTCTCTCTGCACCCTTTAGTTAGTTTGGCTAAAGGTTTAGCTATTTTGTTGATTATTTGAAAGAACCAGGTTTTGGTTTGGTGATTCTTGTATAATTCCCTTTGTTTCTATTAGGTTGATTTCAGCCCTGAGTTTGACTATTTCCTGCTGTCTACTCCTCTTAGGTGTGTTTGTTTCTTTTTGTTCTAGGGCTTTTATGTGTGTTGTTAAGTTGGAGTGTAGGATCTCCCCAATTCCTTTACCAAGGCACTTAGTGATATGAGTTTTCCTCTTAACACTGCTTTCATTGTGTCCCATATGTTCGAATATGTTGTTTAACCATTTTCATTGAATTCCAGGAAGTCTTTAATTTCTTATTTCTTCCCTGATCATGTTACCATTGTGTAGAGAGTTCTTATGTTTCTATGGGTATGTAGGTTTCCTGGTTTTGTTGTTGAAATCTAGCCTCAGTCTATGGTAATCTTCTTGTATCTGTTTAGGATTGTTTTGTGACAGATTATATGGTCAATTTTTGAGAAGATACCATGAGGCACTGAGAAGAAGGTATTGTGCTGAGAAGGAGATATATTCTTTTGTTTTAGGGCAAAATGTTTTATATATATATATTAAATTCATTTGGTTTACAGCCTCCGTTAATTTCACTGTGTCTGTGTTTAGTTTTTGTTTCAATGACCTGTCCATTGGTGAGAGTCGGGTGTTGAAGTCTCACACTACTATTGTGTGGGGTTCAGTGTGTGCTTTGAGCTTTAGTAAAGTTTCTTTTATGAATGTCATTAAAAACCTTCCAACCAAAAAGAGTCCAGGGCTAGATGGCATTAGTGCAGAATTCTATCATACCTTCAAAAAAGAGCTAATACTAACACTCCTCAAACTATTCCATAAAATAAAAACAGACAGGACACTAGCTAATTCATTCTATTAAGCCACAATTAATCTGATACCTAAACCACACAAAAACCCAACAAAGAAAGAGACCTTCAGACCAAATTGGCTTATGAATAACGATGTGAAAAGACTCAATATAATTCTAGCAAACTGAATCCAAGAATACATCAAAACCACCATTTACGATGATCAACTAGGCTTCATCCCAGGGATGCAAGGCTGGTTCACTATATGAAAAACCATTAATAAAATCCACTATATAAACAAACTCAAAGGGAAAAAAAAATGTTCATCTAAGTAGATGCTGAAAAAGCATTTGACAAAATACAACAATGATTCATTTTAAAAGTATTGGAGAGGTCAGGAATTCAAAAACATATACCTAACATAATAAAAGCAATATGCAGCAAACCATCAGCCAATATCAAATTAAATGGAGAGATACTTCAAGCAATTCTACTAAAATCATGGTCAATACAAGGGTGCTAACTCTCTCTGTATTTATTCAGTATAGTACTAGAAGTTCTAGCTATATTAATAAGAGGACAAAAGGATATCAAGGGGATTCAAATTAGCAAAGAAAAAATCAAGGTGTTACTATATGCAGATGATATGATAGTATATATAAATGACCTGAAAAATTCTACCAGAGAATGTCTACAGATGATAAACAATTTCATCAAAGTGGCTGGATATAAAATTAACTCAAAACAATTCAGTCGCCTTCCTTTATATAAATGATGAACAGGCTGAGAAAGACAATAGTGAAACAACACTCTTCACAATAGCCACAAATAATATAAAATATCTTGAGGTAACTCTAACCAAACAAGTGAAATACCTGTATGACTAGAACTTCAATAGTATCAAGAAAGAACTCAAAGAAGACCTCAGAAAATAGAAAGATCTCCTATGCTCATGGATTGGTAGGATTATCATAGTAACAATGAACATCCTAACAAAAGCAATCTACAGATTCAATGCAATCCCCATAAAAATTCCAACAAAATTCTTCAAAGACATTGAAAAAGCAACTCTCAATTTCATATGGAAAAACAAAAAACCCAGGATAGTTAAAACAATTCTTAACAATAAAAGAACTTCTGGGGGAATCACCATCCCTGACCTCGAGCTCTACTACAGAGCAATAGTGATAAAAAAAAAAAAAAGCCGATGGTATTGGTACAGACACAGACAGATTGACCAATGGAATAGAATCAAAGACCGAGAAATACCACCCCCCCACACACACACACCAATAGTCAGTTGATCTTTTACAGGGAAGCCAAAACCATACAGGGGGAAGCATTTTCTTTCCTTTTTTAAAATTTATTTTTATTAGATATTTTCTTTATTTACATTTCAAATATTATTTCCTTCTTGGTTTCCCCTCCAAAAACCTCCAACAGACCCTCCCACCCCTCTGCTCACCAACCCACCCATTCCTGCTTCCTGGTCTAGCATTTTCAATAAATGGTGCTGGTCTAACTGGTGTTCTGCATGAGCACAATGCAAATTGATCTATTTTTATCTCCTTGTACAAAGCTGAAGTCCAAGAAGACCAAGAACCTCAACATAATACCAGATACACCGAATCTAATAGAAGAGAAATAGGGAAAGAACCTGGAACGCATGAGCACAGGAACAATTTTCCTGAACAGAACACCAATGGCTCAGGCTTTTAGATCAACAATTGACAAATTGGACCTCATGAAACTGAAGGGCTTGTATAAGGCAAAGCACACAGTCAATAAGACAAACTGGCAATCTACAGATTGGGAAAAGATCTTTACCAATGCTACATCTGATAGAGAGTTTACAAAGTATACAAAGAACTCAAGAAGTTAGACTCCAGAAAATCAAATAACCCAATTAAAAATGGGGTACAGTGCTAAACAAAGAATTCTCAACTAACGAATCTCAAATGGCCAAGAAACACTTAAAGAAATGTTCAATATTCTTTGTCATCAGAGAAACATAAAACATAAAGTCCCTGTGTTTCTTCTACCTTATACCAATCAGAATGGCTGAGATTAAAAACTCAGGTGACAGCAGATGTTGGCAAGGATGTTGAAAAAGAGGAATACTCCTCCATTGCTGATGTGATTGTAAGTTGGTATAAGCATCTTAGAAATCAATCTAACAGTTCCTCAGAAAATTGGAAATAGCTCTATCTCAAAGCCCATCTATACAGCTTCTGGACATATGTTCAAAAGATGCTGCAATGTATAACCAGGACAAGTGATCCACTATGTTCATAGCAGCCTTATTTATAATATTCAAAAGGTGGAAACAACCTAGATGTCCCTTAACTGAAGAATGAATACAGAAAATGTGGTACATTTACACAGTGGACTACTACTCAGTTATTAAAAATGAGGACTTCATGAATTTTAGAGGCAAATGAATAGAACTAAAAATTATCATCCAAAATTATCATCCTGAGTGAGGTAACCCAGATCCAAAAGGGCATACATGGAATGTACTCACTGATAAGTTGATATTAGCCCAAAAGTTTAGAATTCTCACTATTCAACTCATAGACTATATGAAGCTTAACAAGAAGGAAGGTCAACTTGTTGAGACTTTAAACTCACTTAGAAGGGGGAACAAAGTAATCTTAGAAAGAAAGGGAGGGAAGGACCTATATGGGAGAGGAGAGGGTGAAGAATAAAAGGGACATAGGACCAAGCATGGGAAGAGACATGAGTGAAGTCCAGAATGCCAGGAGAATGAATAGAAATAAGTAGTAGTGGTAGGTGGGGAACTTGGGGAACCACTAGAAAGTCCCAGATGCTATGGATGTGAGAGGCTCTCAGGATCCAAAGGGAATCCTAACATTAGCTGTAGATGACATTAACTGAAATACTCAACAGGGAAATAGAAACTGAAGAGCCCACCTCTAATGAATAGAGATGGCCCACAGTAGAAGGATGGGCCATCTAAAAAATTTTGAACCCAGAATTGCCCATCTTTAAAGGAAATGCAAGGACAAAAAATGGAGCAGAGCTTGAAGGAAAGGCCATCCAGAGACACCCCACTGTGTGATCCGTGTTATCCCCAGACACCAAACCACTACACTATAGCTGATGCCAAGATGTGTTTGCAAACAGGAGCCTGGTATGGCTGTCCTTTGATAGACTCTGCCAGCACTTGACTAAGACAGATGCAGATACTCACAGCTAACCATTGGACTAAGCCTGAGGACCACAATGGAAATTTAGGGGAAGGACTGAAGGAGCTGAAGGGGATTGCAACCCCATGGAAAGAACAACCACATCAATGAACTGGATGCCTCAAAACTTCCAGGGACTAAACCACCAACCAAAGAGGATACATGAGCTGATCACTAGCTCCTGCTACATAAGTAGCAAAGGAGTGCCTCATCTGACATCAAGGGAAGGCAGGGCTCGGTCTTGTGGAGCTTGATTTCCCAGAAAAGGGGGATGTGAGAGAGGTGAGGTGTGAGTGGGTGTGTGGGTAGAGGAGCACCATCTTAGTGGCAAGAAGAGAGGAATGGAGTGGGGGTGTTTCATGGAGAGGGAGACCAGGAAGGGGGATAACATTTGAAATTAAAACAAATTAAATGATTAATAATAACAAATAAAAGAAAAAATCCCAGCCAACAGAAAAAATAAAGAATATATCTTATATGTGTATGCATTAAATTATCATGGAGTGAATTTTTAATGGAAAAGTAACATTGCTGAATGGTATTGTCCATAAAGAAAACAACAATGAAAGAATTAGTTATCTTTGAGGAGACATCAACAGAATTTGTCCTTTTTAATATCTAAGATATTTTATGTTATGTGTGTAGGGGTCATGTCTGCATGCATGTCTATGAAGCTATTCATGCAGAGTTCCATGAGGGCAAAATAGGGTGTTAAAACCTATGGAACTGGAATTATAGACATTTGTGAGCTTTCACTTGTGTGCTGAGAATAAAACCTGGTTTCAAAGAGAAAATTATTCATTCTAAATGGAAACATAGAAATTTATCAGATTCCAATGAAAGAACTAACTTTTATATCATCATTATCTTAGACTAAGATTGGAAACTATATTCCACAAACAAACATAACCCTAAGATTCAATAGAAAGAGTGGAGTCTAAATTGGATGATATATACAGAAAATTAATTATATAGAGTTTATGTTTGGTAATACAAAGGACAGTGTTCTAAGAGCTACAGATAAGGTAATTTGCTGTAAGATTACATCTCCTTGTTATGTCAAAAACTAAGCACATAAACTATCACCAACATCACTGCACAAATGTTAACTAAACAAGAATATCACAAACAGACATACCAAAGTGGACAAGAAAATGTCCGTGAAGCCTCAAGCCTACACAAAGAACTATAGGGGATTAACAAATGCTGAGAGGAGAAATGGTCTTCCACAATGAAGAGCACAACAATTTGCTGTTCAGTGACAAATAGCTATGAAAACACATGTAAAGATATCATTTTATGAACTTAATAGGTGTGTTTAGAAATATATGTGCAATAATAATAATAAAAAGGCCATGAATTTGAAAGAAGGCAAGAAGAGTTCTATCGATGTGTTGGGAAGGAGGAAAGGGAAAGAAGAAATTCTGTAATTGTAATTAAAATCTCAAAAAGTTCAATAATACTCATCTGGTCTGCACTTGTGCTGAGTCAGATCAGTATGTCTGCTGCTCTCTCTCAATATGGCACATTCTGCAGGTCTCTCAGGAGATCACCTGCAGTCAAGTCAGCAGGTAAGACACCTGCCCAAATAACCACAGCACCTGGGACCCTCCAAGGAGCCCAGCAGATGTGAGACCCCTTCCCTTCTCATGAACCCCATCTCCCTTCTTGTCTGTACCTCTGCCAGTCCAGATCCACCTGTCTGCCCTTCTCAAGAGCCCAGAGTCTACAGATCTTTCGGAAGATCTGCTGCAACCAGGGTTACAGTTGTCACGGGAAGTCTGATGCAAACCAGAGACACAGGAGGCAGGCTCCAGATAGAGAAATCCAGGCCAGCAAACACCAGAGATAACTAGATGGTGAGAGGCAAGCACAAGATCATAAGAAACAGAAGGCAATATTCTTTGTCACCATCAGAACCTGGCTCTCCCACCACAGCAAGCTGTGGATACCCCAACACATCTGAAAAGCATTATGCTGACTAAGATCCCATCTCATGAACATAAAAGAGGCCTTTAAGGAATATATAAATAACTCACTTAAAGAAATATAGGAAAAGAGTGTTAAATAGCTAGAAGCTCTTAAAGAGGAAAAAAAGATCCCTCAATGAAATACCAGAAAATACAATCAACAGATGAAGGAATTGAACAAAGCAGTCCAAGACCAAAAATGAATGTAGAAACAATAAAGAAATCACAAATGGAGGTAACCTGGTAATGGAAAACCCAGGGAAGAGGCCAGGAGCTACAGATGCAAACATCACCAAAAGAGTACAAGAGACAGAAGAAAGAATCTCAGGTGTAGAAGATATCATAGAAGATATTGGCACACTGTCAAAAATACAAATATAAAAGAAAATGCAAAGCATAAAAACTCTCAACCCAAAACATCCAGGAAATTTGGGACACAATGAAAAGACAAAACCTAGAAATAATAAGAATAGAAGAGAGCAAAGATTCCAGTTCAAAGGTCCAGAAAAACAAGATTATGAAGAAAACTTCCATAACCTAAAAAAAAGAGAGGTCCATAAAAGTAAGAGTAGCCTACAGAACACCAAAAAGATTGGACAAGAAAAGAGAATCCTGATCACATAGTAATCAATCAAAACACTAAATGCACAGAACAAATAAAGGATATTAAAAGCTGTAAGAGAAAAAGGTCAAGTAACATATAAAGGGAGAGCTATCAGATTTACACCACACATCTCAATAGGGACTCTAAAAGCTAGAAGATCCTGGACAGATGTGATACAGACCCTACAAGAACTCAAATGCCAGCCCAGCCTCCTAAACCCAGCAAAACTCTCAATCATCATAGATGTCAAAACTAAAATATTCCATGACAAAACTAAATTTAAACAATATCCTTCTACAAATCCAGCCCTATAGAGGAATCTAGAAGGAAAACTCTAACACAAGGAGGTTACATATATTCACCAAGGGGGGGGGGGGAAGAAATTAATCATTTCACAACAAACCCCAAGGGAAAGTATTACACACTCCACTCATAATATCATCTTCAACAACAAACATAATAGGAACTAACAATAATATGTCTTAAATATCTCTCAACATAAATGGACTCAACTCCCACCAAAAACAAAATAAACTAACAGACTGGATACACAAGCAGGCTCCAGCATTTTGTTGCATAAAAGAAACACACCTCAATAATAAAGACAGATACTACCTCAGAGTAAAATGCTTGGAAAAAGTTTTTTCAAGCCAATGGCCCCAAGAAACAAGCTAGAGTTGCCATTTCTAATCTCTAATAAAATAGACTTTCAACCAAAATTTATCAAACAAGATGGGGAAGGATACTTCATTCATCAAAAAAAAAAAAATCCACAAAGATGAAATCTCAATTCTGAACATCTATGCCCCAAATGTAAGGGTACCCACACTAGTAAAAAAAAGTTACTAAAGCTCAAAACTCACATTGAACCTCACACAATAATAGCAGAAGACCTCAACACCCAACTTTCACCAATAGAGAGGTCATTGAAACAGAAACTCAAGAGTGATACAGTAAGCCGGGCAGTGATGGCATATGTCTTTAATCCCAGCACCTGGGAAGCAGAGGCAGGCAGATTTCTGAGTTCGAGGCCAGCCTGGTCTACAGAGTGAGTTCCAGGACAGCCAGGGCTATACAGAGAAACCCTGTCTCGAAAACCAAAAAAT
>JADRCD010027674.1:0-11676 GCA_019843815.1 Montemys delectorum
CCCTCCCCCCTCCCCCTGCTCACTACTCCACCCTTTCCTGCTTCCTGGCCCTGGCATTCCCCTACACTGGGGCATAGAACCTTCACAGGACCAAGGGCCTCTCCTCCCATTGATGACCTACTTGGCCATCCTCTGCTATACATATGCTGCTGGAGCCATTAGTCCCACCATGTGTACTCTTTGGTTGGTGTTTTAGTCCCTGGGAGCTCTGAGGGTACTAGTTAGTTCATATTGTTGTTCCTCCTATGGGGCTGCAAACCCTTCAGCTCCTTGGGTCCTTTCTCTAGCTCCTTCACTGGGGACCCTGTACTCAGTCCAATGGATAGCTGTGAGCCTCTACTTTTGTATTAGTCAGGTACTGTCAGAGCCTCTCAGGAGACAGCTATATCAGACTCCTGTCAGCCAGCACTTGCTGACATCCACAATAGTGTCTGGATTTGATGATTGAATATGGGAGCAGTCTCTGGAGTGTCTTTCCTTCAGTCTCTGTTCCATAGTTAGTCTCTACAACTCCTTTTGTTCCCCCTTTTAAGAAGGAACTAAGTATCCTCATTTTGGTCTGTCAACATCTTATTTCTTGAAAGCATACTTACATATTTGTATTCAGTGATAAGATAAAATGGAAACATGATGTCATGATCTAAGGGACTAGAAAAGTAAAATTTCATGTGAAGATAAAGGAAAACAGTCTGAATAGACTCAATGTTTCTAAAGGATATATACCCCAAATATTAAAAATGCTGATTTATATCTTTGTGATGAAATTGCAACTAATTTGTTTCTCTTCTAGCTTTCTGCATTAATAACACTTCATATAATTAAATACTGTATTCCAAATGTCCTTGTATGTACTGAAAATTACCAGTTGTAAAATTGGTCATTGTATAAAATATATACACTATTAAAGCATAAGGTGTTTGTTCAATAAAAACTACATGAGAACATAGCTTTGCTAGCATGTGTGAGGTTCTTGAGGGCCCACCCCCACACCAAAACCCCAGACTTTATATACACATTTCATGAGTTTTCATTTGCGATTTATACTGTTAATAGAAGTGAAGTAAGAGGTAAGAATCATTTTATTTGTTTGTTTTTTGGAGGGGAAACTGGGAAAGGAGAAATTTACATGTAAATAAAGAAAATATCTAATAAAAAAGAATCATTTGATAAGATTACAATTGTTTTATCATCCTAAAATAAATAAGTAAATGCTACTTCTAGGTATATGGGACATACTTTTTTCTTTTCTTCCTCCTCCTCCTCCTCCTCCTCCTCTTCCTCCTCTTCCTCTCCCTCCCTCTCCCCTCATCTTCCTCCCCCTCATCTTCTTTCTTCTCCTCCTTCTCCTTCTCCTTCTTCTTGTTCTTGTTCTTGTTCTTGTTCTTGTTCTTCTTGTTCTTCTTGTTCTTCTTGTTCTTCTTGTTCTTCTTGTTCTCTTCTTCTTCAAGAGAAGGTGTCTCTATGTAGTCCTGGCTGTCCTGGAACTCATTTTGTAGACCAAGCTGGCCTTGAATTCACAAAAATCTTCCTCCCTCTGTCTCCAGAGTGCTAGGACTAAAGGTCTATGTCTCTATGCCTGGCTGGCATATTTTTAACCTTGCTGATTCCCTCCTAATTTTCTATTACTTATTTTTGTTTATGTGTCCTAAGTGTGTATATTTGAGAACCACTTGTGTGCAGTACCCAAGGAGGTCAGTAGAAGGTGATAGATCCCCTGGAATTAGAGTTCTGTTCTATGGTGCAATGTTATGGATTGCTGGAAATTAAATTCAGGTCCTCTGGAGAAGAGCAAGGGCTCTTAACTGCTGAGTCATGCCTGTCAGCCTCTTCCTGAATCTTAAAAAACTGTTTTATATTCAATCATTTTATTTTATGTGATGAATGTTTCCCATGTGTGTGTGTGTGTGTGTGTGTGTGTGTGTGTGTGTGTGTTTGTGTGTGTGTGTTCTGTATGTGTGCCTGATTCCCTCAGTGTTCAGAAAAAGGTATCAGATACCCTGAAACTAGAGTCAGAGTTGGTTTTGAACCACTGTATGAGTACCAGGAGCCAAGAACAGGTCCTGTAAGAGCAACAAATGCTCTTAACCACTGAGCTATCTCTCCAGTCTCCCTGCTAATTTTTAAACTGACATTAATAATGAGTACTTATATACCATTTAGCAAATACTATAATATTTTTATAGGGCATCCAAGTTAATCTTAGGATCACAGAAGTTTCCAGTAATCATATACCTTAGAGAGGATATCATTTTGAATCATTCAATGTCTAAAAGTACATTAAATGCTATATAGGGCCCAGAATCTTTCTTTAGAAGATTTGGTATTTTATGTAAAGGCTTATAAATCTATAGTATATCTTATTTTAAAACCCCAAATATGTGTCATATTGGAAACTGAACATGTCAGAAGTTTTTTTTTTTTTTTTTAAAAAAATCATAGTTTGGACATGAAGTATCCCTCCTGAGGCTCATATGTTGAACTCTTGATCCCCAGCTGGTAGAATCAATCGTAAAAACATGATTAAGGGACAGTAAGATGACTCAGTGGACAAAAGTACTTGGTGCCAAGCCTTATGATGTGAATTCAATCCCCAGGGATCACATGATAAAGAGAAAACTAAATCTTAAAGGCTGTCCTCTGATTTTACACACATGCTGTACCATGGGTACACACACAGGTATATGCACCCTAGAAAATAAACTTTGTAAAGAAGTGAATATATGATCAGGCTTCTGACCTAATCAATATAATAATTTATTTGATGAATTCTTATTAATGAAAGGTGGTAGAAATTTTAGGAGGTAGAACTCCATAGGAGGAAGAAGGCAGTCTCTCAGGCAAGCATATTGTTAGGTGCTCTGCTTTGTACTAGGTACATTCCTCAATCCATATTTGCTTCTTGGTACCATAAAATGAGAAACTCTGTAGCATTATACCTGTCATTATGTATTGCCTCCGTGCAAGTCCAGACACAATAGAGGAAGGGACAATGGACTGAAGGCTGTGAAACCGAAAACCAATAAAACAGGGGGAAAAAAAATCTCTTCCTTCATTTAAATTCTTTTTCTTCAAACTTCTTCTCAATGATAACAGAAAAGTGACTAACACAAAAAAGGAAGAAAATAAGGACATGAAGGTTCCCTGAGTCAAGATATAGATTAAGTTAATCATTTGGAAGCAAAGGCCTAAGTAGACATAACACTCATTATAATTATTACTATTGAGAGTTTACATACAGGAAACTTAACTAGATGTGTTTTATGTGCTATCTGATTTACTGTTTAAACAATTTCTATTAAAGGTAAAAATAATTCCATAATTCCAATCCAGTATGAACTACTAGTGCTGATAGCTGTTTGACTAATCACACTGTCCAATGTCCGTGATAATGGTATTTCAGTTAATTAGAATTCTGGAGTTAGGTCAGATAGCGAGACTTATATAAAGACACTTACAGACTTGAGGCCCCGGGGGAAGGGGGAAGTCTGTTGGTGAAGGCACTATCTCAGAGGCAAGGGGGAAGAGGAATGGGATGAGGAACTGTGGGAGGGGAGACTGGGATTGGGGGCAATGGCTAGAATGTAAAAAATAATAAAAGAAAAAAGAAAAAAACCCACAATTTGTATTGTCCCACTTTACAGGTAAAGAAATTAAGGCTCAAGAAGAAATGTGATACCTTATAATTACATGAAGTTTACTTTGCTTCTTCTAAATAGTTTCCAACAAACATGAAAAGTTTTAAATGCCCAAATTTTTTCATTTGGAATTTAAAGTCTACATTCCAGAGTACAGAGACAGAATTTCTACACTACCCTAATGCTTCTTTAGGGAGGCTATGTATTTTATTCATAGGTTACATCTGTATATAAAGCATTTGCAGTTGATAAAAGGGTTGAGGAGGGAATGTATGTTGGGTCTCCCAAACAAACTATTAGGAATCAAGGTGTATATCTGCTAAGTGTTTGTTACTAAAAGCATATAATAGCCTTAATCATCAGACAGTATCAATTATGATGGGGCTTATATAATAAGAATCTCAGATTTGGATATGGAGTGTGACCATTCGTAACCACATGTATATATGTGCTTATATTTACTTGCATCTCTATATTGCAAGTACTCTAATAAAATATGCCTAGCCCATTGGCTTATGTTTGTAAAGGTAAATGATTTGATATTATCTTTAAAAAAGGAAAACTCAGCTCTTAGTTGTTTTTTGTTTGTTTGTTTTGTATATACGTATGTATGTCATATTCTTTGTGTACACGTGTGATAGGGATTCAACTCAGGTTCTCATGCTTTCATAGCAAGCACTTTATCTACTGAAACATCTCCCTACTCCTTTAATTCACTCTAAAACACAACAACTAGACTATGGTTCTCTCCCAAGTGTAAAACTCTTTCGTACTCTTAAAATGTCACAGCTAAGAGTGTAAATAACTCTAAATCTTAAAGAGCTTTGAGTAATGACTATTGTAGGCAGCATCCAGAATGAATATGATGATCTACACATAATCCCTGACTAAAAATGGTTTCACTTACAATTTTTCAACTTTACAGGGGTACACAAATGATATACATTTAGTAGATATTGTATTTCAGCTTTTGGATTTTGAGCTTTTCCTTATCTAGCACTGTTTAGTAAATCACTCTTTGTGGATACTGGTGTACACCAACAAATGAACTGCAACCCATAGCTATCTCTCAGTCAGCCATAGAACCACAAGAGACTTGAAACTTCAGTGTACTGAGCCATAAGCTATGATGGTTGATAGTTAGGTTCATTAAATATAGCAAGTTAGTATTGTTTTTATCTGATAACCAGTTTCTAATGACAAGCTTCTCTATTTGTTATTTACTGGTATGTAAAATAAGGCTATGTCACTTAACCTAACACATCTGATTCTGGTTTGTTTTTTTGTTTTGTTTTGGTTTGTTTTTTTTTTGTCAATATCTGAACACAAGTATTTGTTCATACATAGCCATGTATTGACCATATTGATTTTTTTTTACCTATTTATTTTGTTTTGTATTTGTAGAAGGAGTTTTGGAGCACCTACACAAAAGCACAACAAGGAGAAACCAACAGAGGAAGTGACTGGTTTCAATTTTATCTTACTTTTCCATTAATCTTTGGCCTCTTCATTATTCTCCTTGTCATCTTCTTAATCTGGAGATGCTTTCTAAGAAACAAAACTCGGAGACAGACAGTGACTGAAAGCCACATTCCTTTCCCTCAACATCTTAACATCATTACTCCACCTCCTCCACCAGATGAAGTCTTTGACAGCAGTGGATTGTCTCCAGGATTTTTGGAATATGTTGTTGGTCGCTCAGATTCCGTTTCCACTCGCCTTTCCAACTGTGATCCCCCACCGACCTATGAGGAAGCTACTGGTCAGGTGAACCTGAGAAGGAGTGAAACAGAACCTCATTTAGACCCACCACCAGAATATGAGGACATCGTCAACTCCAGTTCAGCTAGTGCCATTGCTATGGTGCCTGTGGTCACCACCATCAAATGAAGCTGCAAAACTTTTTTTTTTACTTTAATCATTTCTAAAATACTAATGGAAAAACTTTCTAGCACTTTACTACTACATAAGTGTGCATTGACTTATTTTATTAGACTCTTAGAGCATACCACTTCATATTTACTGGTTTGATTTATCTTTAGTTTTGTTTCTTATGGTAAAATCATTATCTGTGTTTGTTTCTACAAGATGAAACATGAAGGAAAGACATGTCAGTGGCAGTCTTTATGTGCTATAAAGAATACACATTTATGCATGTAGCCACATGTGTACCATCCAATTTGTGTACAACTAAGTTCTACCACACCACTCATAAAGACAGCATTACTCAACAAAATTTAAAAGGCAGGGGGCATAGACAGTATATGTGATAGGCAGCACCATGCATGTTTTCTAATTAAAGACATCAGTTGACTTCCTATTTCTTCTTTCATGAAAGGAAAAAATATGCATGGATGCATCCTCCATTTTAGAAACATCTCACAGAGAGACAGAGAGAGAGTATGTAGCATATAGAATATGTACTTGATTATAGTATATAACAAGAAAATCATTGATCATTAGTGCCATTTAGCTTGTTTTGTACTAGGGTTTTCCTTCTTGGCTGATTACTAAACACTGTTCCATTAAAATGTTCTTAGTATCTTTGGCTATTTCATGCCATTTGTATTAATATCTTGCTAGCAAGTATTTCTAGGTAATGAAATAGTGTTTGTGTTAATGACAGGGAGTAAGTACTGACTACTCCATTCCTCATCGTGTGGTTGGCAATAATTTTTTTATACTAATTTTTATTCTCAATGCTACTATAGACTCTCCATACACTCAAGAATTTAGCCAAAATCAGTTTTGAATCATTTTCTTAATGTGTTGTACAAGTTAAAATCTTATTATCAAAATTATTAGTGCACAATTTTTATTTAGTTATAAGCTGTGACTTTTGTATCCATGTTGTGTTGATGGAAGAAGATGATACAGTACCTGCTATAGTAGATGCACACTAAATCTAGCTTGATTCCACATAGATCTCACTATGTTGCTGTTTTATATTCTATCTTTTTTTTTTTTAGCTGCAGTAGTTTTACTTCTCTTCCTTGGAGGAGAGGGAGTAGGTTATGAATGAATTGCCAAAATAAACTATTTCAGAAAGTATAGTAAAAGGTCAAATGAGATGCCATGTATACAAATGGTTTTTCAGTATGAAGAACTGTTTAATTGTAAGACCTTAATGTTATTATTGTGCTTCAAGGTGACATTTCTCCCTGTTTCCCTAGAACTCTATCAGAGCTTTTACATAATGAGAAATATAACAGGCTGCTCCATAGTTAATATTTTCCTAAGCTGAGTATATGGGCTATTTCTTATCTTCACTTATTATCTGGACTGTACAAAAGCTGTGCCAATTTAAGTACATTTGCCAGGGCTGTGTTGAATGAAGAAATGCTGGAATTTTCACTAAAGTACATGAATTAGTTAATAGGTATGATACATGAAAAGGTATTTGTATCTTGATAATGGTCTCAGCATGACAATACTGCTTTAAATATTTTTTCTTACTATGTGATAACCGTCTGTTTCTAATTAAATCTGAAGTTAATCCAGTGTACAAGAGGAGTTATGAGTTGTGTGAGTGTGTTACACTAATATTAGGATTTAGATAAGACCAGCAATTTTCAAATTGTGGCCCATAAACCCTAAGAGTTTCCTGACAGTCTTCCATGGAATCTGTGAAATCAAAATATTTTCATCCTATCTGAAGACATTATTTGTCTCTTTATTCCAGTTCTCTCAAACAGAGTTAAACAATGGGAAACAGTACAGTCTTTGCACATGTCTTTTAAAAAAGACAATATAGGTATTTTCATAAAAATATAATTTGTATTGGCATATTTTTTAATTTTTAGCTGAATTAGTGCTTTAATTTTTTCAGTTCATTTCTAACATATAAAATATTGATAGATGTAAATCTCAACTGCAAAAGTTCTTTGGAGTCTAGATACTTCCAAGAGTTTAAGGGAGGCATCCAGAGACTAAAATTTCAAGAACTACAGGATTGGACAAAAGAACAAGACATCCTCTCACTAAGTTAGGTTTTTGTTCTTGTAAAGTTACTCTGTATTTTGAAGTCTCAATACTGGATTTACCACTTTCTAAACTGAAGTAGAACAATGAATGATGGTTCTTGAAACAAAAGCTAAAGAAATTGATCAGTAATGACAGCTGTTTAGATTGTTGGTCAGAGAAAATACTATTTCATAGTAATTAATAGCTGCACTAACCATAAATTTCATGGCAGCTTTCTATGATAAAAAGAGTGTAATCAGAATACTACTTCATGAACTTTTACACTTTTTTGTTATGTTTGAGTACAGTTTAGGTTTCATACTTTTGAAATTCCCTTTGCTACCCCTTCTGGTTTTATAAACTGAGTTTCTTAACATTTATTATAATTAAGGGGCTTATCTGGAATAATATATATTTTTATGCTTTGCATTTCCTACCTGATTGATACTGCATTTGCCTTTGATCATTTTTAATGAAGATTTATTTTTGCAGAATATACTTAATACCTTTCTAAGCAGTAAATAAATGGAATTAAACAGTTTATATTTAAATGAAAAGATCTGCTCTAGGTTCCTCCAATAGAATGATTTCAAACCTCGAACTACATTGCTTGTGTCTGGAATCCTTGAACTGGCATTTTTTGCTTTCCTGCTCTGTATGTCACAATAAATTACATGTTTTAAATAAATAAAATGATTGCTTCTTTTCCTATTGACTAATAAAAAAGGGAGCTGTTATGTTTGTTGAGTGATAATGATAACTTCTTCAAGATTGGTAATCTGATCCAATAACTACAAAGGTAGCTTTAACTTAGTTCTTTGTAAATAGCATGTTTTTATTACAATACTTCACATTTTCAAATGCTTGGTTTACATTAAATTATGATATTTAACTTTTTATGTTTATATTAGATATGATTTTCTTATGTTTCTGTGTTTTGGTATGCTAAATAAAGCTATTTTTAAACCCAACAGTTTATTTTTTCTTATATATTAATAAGATTAGCTAGTAAAAACACTAAATAAGCTCTTAGTAATTATATTCTTTTAATTAGGTAAAACTATTGTGTTTTTCTTATGAATTTGTAGGATATCAGTGTACAGAAATCAGAAATAATTTAGTGAAAACCTCAGTTTCCTCAGCATTGAAAACTTTCTATACTACTTTTTAATTACCTAAAGAAATGGAAATATCTGCCTTATGTAAGATCTTTGTTATTATGTATTTTGTTAACTCGTGGTAATAGTGAGTGGTTTCTACAGATATATTTTTTTCTTTATAAACACAAGTACATAATGTTCATTTGAAATTCCAATTTATTACAAGTCTACCCTTTACTGTGGTTCTTCCTCATTTAAGACAATTTAAAAATCTACCACACAGGTAGATGTCAGTGCAGTGGGATCAGCAGCTTTCTGCTAAAACACTAACATCTAGAGTAGGAAGCAGGAAGGCAGCAGTGCCAGGGATCACAGGGTGAGTGTTAGTGCTAACCTCAACCAAGCCTATAGGAGAGAGCAGAAAGGAAGCCTTCCTAGGCCACCGCACTGGGCCATACCCACAGCCACAGCAAGGCCTTTTCTCAGCCCTGGGAATGGTGAGCTTCCGGACCTGGCAGACTTCTTTTCCTTTAAACAAGAAGAGCTGAGGAACTCACATTTTCCAAGTTCAAAATCGATGGAAAAGAAAATTAAACCCTGTCTTGTACTTTTATCAAAATCTGTCATAAAAAAAAAGAACGCAGACTGAAAACTTTTGCCTAAATACAACACAAGACTAGACTGGCTACGAAGGGCAGAGCTGGCCCTCCCCGCCCCTTTCAGATGCTGACACCAATTAATATCCACTCCGCAGAGGAGAAGCCCTCAGAAGGAGTACTAGTCCTAGGAGTAGAGTAGGCCCTGGAGGAGCAAGCACCCACAGGTAAGTAGAGTCCCACCAGGGCAGAGGGAGGGCTCCAACCCCTGATCCTGCTGACCGCTGGCCTCTTTGGGGGTAGTAAAGCGAACATACGTCATAGAAACTGTACTGTACACGTGCCAAAGCAAGATGACAAGTATTTTACAAGATATTCTTTATACAATATCACTGCAGAAACAAGCAACGTTAATAACTACAAAAGTCAATTTAAAAACTTAGACATTTTAACTTCTTCCTGCTCTTTTTTTTCCAGCTGCCTAAGGGCTTGTCTGGTTTGTAGGTGGGCTGGGCTCCAACACCCCTCTGGCCAGAGCCATTAAAGCCCAGGTCATAGGATGATTGGAAGCAGGGCTCCAGTCTCTATGGGAAGTGCCTTAAGTTTGCTTTGTTTTTTTATGAGGTGGTTAGCTGTGTGAGGGCAGGTAAGGGCAGCCACAATGGAGCAAGTCCTCAGAAACAGCTCCAGAAAATGTCCCTCTACTCTGCCACAATCAACTAAAAGCCCATACTGTCCCAAGATGCTGGTGAGCACAGAATTCTGTGTGATACTCGCTGATACTGTCACCTGGGAGGGAGGAGGAGGAAGAAAAGACATGTGGATGTAAAGAAATAGGACTGTGTACAAATATAAATTCAAAAGTTCCACATCTCACCCAGCATGGCCAGATGGTACTCCTTCCTACTGTGGGGTACAGCACCCTCTCTGAGCTGGCTTTTTCCTGCTTAAGATAACTCACCTTTGACAGTTGGCATAAAGATACCACATGATTAAAATGTGACCACATAATATTTCCCCAAATGTAGCTAACTTAAAATAGCAAAGGCTGGCTGGGCGGTGGTGGAGCACACCTTTAATCCCAGCACTTGGGAGGCAGAGGCAGAGGCAGACGGATTTCTGAGTTCGAGGCTAGCCTGGTCTACAGGACAGCCAAGGCTACACAGAGAAAAATCCTGTCTTGAAAAAACAAAACCAAACAAACTAAAAAAATAGCAAAGGCTGATTTCAGTAACATTAAGGAACCATTGTAAAAGTGATTTGATCTTTCTTCTATAAATTTTTAAGTTATATGTTTGGAGAAATTTTAAATAAATTTTAAATATATATATATTTAATTTTTGGGAAAAATATATTTGATTAATTATGACAACCATGAAATCAAACCATCAAAATATGCACAGCATGCCGGAAGACTTCATCATATCCATAACACTGTGATCTCCCTACAATCACACACTTACTCACTTACTAGTCACTTGAACACCTCTAAGATTCCCTCTTCAACTTTTCCCCCAAATATTTAAATTTATTTAAATAAATTATTAATGTTATATTTAATGTATTTAGTATTTATTTAAATAAAAAATACATCAACTAATCATTTGGTATGTGTCTCTCACATTAATGTGAGAAATGAAACAATTCCACCATAGTCAAAACAAAACAAAATGATATACATCTGCGATCACATAGTGCCTTTAACTACACGATTCCATTATAGTTAAGTACAGGGCCGTGAAGATCTACAAAAACACAGCACACACACCAAAAGGCAAGAACTAAATTAAAAGCCATGATATTACTGTCCCCCAGAGAGTTGCTAGCGACTAAAAGACACAAAAACTGCCAGAAAGTAAAGTGCTTGCTGCCTCTGATGCACAACAGTGCCCAGGCCTTTGATCTGTGGTATCTGAACTGTGGAAGATGAGGGCTGGCTACCCAGGATACTGGGTGTTTCCCTGATCCACAGGTAAGTCAGCAGGAGGGACACTTTTGGTTTATTCTATGGAGGGCACCAGTTCTGACCTAGAAGAATGATCCTTTGCCTGTCTGGAGAGTAAACACTATAAGATGGGCCACGGGGCCAACAGGGAAGACCATGCTGTCACACCAGGTTTGGGTGCTACCTCTTCCTGGCCTCAGGTAACTCCCCGTCAGTCTTTGGCTTTTGGAAGTGACTTCTTAATGACCTCAGGTTAATACTGCAGGCCTCCTAACCTTTTATCTGAGACCTGTGTTTTGGCTTTGGGATTGGTATCTTGTGGATTTTGTCTCTGACAATCCTTGTTAGTCCTCACCCTCTTGCTTTTCAGCTTGAACAATTTTAAAGCAGTTTGTGTGTGTGTGTGTGTGTGTGTGTGTGTGTGTGTGTGTGTGTGT
>JADRCD010027689.1:0-11386 GCA_019843815.1 Montemys delectorum
TGTAGATTGCCTTCAGTAAGATGGTCATTTTTACTATATTAATCCTGCCAATCCATGAGCATGGGAGATCTTTCCATCTTCTGAGATCTTCTTCGATTTCCTTCTTCAGAGACTTGAAGTTCTTGTCAAACAGATCTTTTACTTGCTTAGTTAGAGTTACACCAAAGTATTTTATATTATTTGTAGCTATTGTGAAGGGTGTTATTTCTCTAATTTCTTTCTCTGCCTGTTTATCCTTTGTAAAGAGGAAGGCCTCTGATTTGCTTGAGTTAATTTTATATCCAGCTACTTTGCTGAAGTTGTTTATCAGGTTTAGGAGCTCTCTGATAGAATTTTTTTTTTATTCTTTACTGGTTTTGTTTATTTATTTATTTTTTTTTGTTTGAGACTTTCAGTGTAGACCAGGCTTAACCCTTAACTCAAGATCTTGTAGCATTAGCCTCCTTAGTGTTAGGCTAACAGCTGTTGGTCTGACAAAATATACATAATTTTAACTTGAAGTGAATGTGGGACTGAATGTCCTGGCAGCATGTGTATAGTAGAGGATTGCAAATTTGATCATCAATAGGAGGAAAGGACCTATTCTTCTTTTTGAAACAGTAATGTTTATTACTGTGTCATGGTATACTGGAAGTATGTAGATTTTACTAAGAGTATTTTGAGTCTGTGATGAAACTTAGCCTCTGGATTTTTAAACCCTGTTAAAGACAGTGGAGACTAGAAGTTGGACCTAAAGCATTTTATATTATGGGGTAGCCATGAGAAAGGTTAGGTTTTAAAATTGATACATCTATGTATCACATTGACCAGCGGTATGTTGTGATAGTTAATTTTTTCAACTTGACATGATCTTGAATATCCATCTCTGAGGTAAGTTTCTGGGTGTCTGTGAAGGGTTATCTAGCTTAGGTTAGCCTCTAGGAATGCCCATTAGAGATTATTAGACTCATTTGGAGTAGAAAGATCAAGCTCAACTATGGACAATGCCTCTTTCTTTCTTTCTTTCTTTCTTTCTTTCTTTCTTTCTTTCTTTCTTTCTTTCTTCCTTCCTTCCTTTCTTTCTTTCTTTGAAGTCCTGTGTTACATACAAAATCAAAAGCTAGCTGAGCCCTAGTATTCATCATCCACTGCTTTATGACTCATTCCTTCCCATCCACTTCCTTTTTCTTATCTCTTTCCTCTCTCTATTTTTTTTAGGGGCATGATGTTAGCAAACAAACCTGCTACCTTGCACATGTTCTGCAGACACTCTGTTGTGGAGCCTATACTTTCCCAGCTTCATCCCAGTGTTTCCCTGTTTCAGTGTTCCACTTTATTCATTTATTTTTCAGCTGTCATTATCTCAAGGAGCTCTATCCTGGAAACTCTACTACTAGTAGCCATCTTTTAGCTACTCTTTGTTACCTTGGCCTCAACATTTTATTTGTAATTCTTGCTAACATATACTATTAATTTGTACTTTATATTCTTCTCTCATATATTACATGGTGACTGCAATTTCCAGTTTTACCTCCCTTCCCTCTCCCAAGTCTCTCCCCTCACTTTCTCTCTCCTCAATATGCGCCCCCACACTGCTTCCTCTAAGAAAAGGGTAGGCCTCAACATCAGCCAATAGGGCATTAAAAAGCTACAATAAGAGTAGGCACATACGGGCACATCAAGGCTGGATGAGGCAACCTGGCAGGAGATAAAGGGTCACAAAAGCAAGCAGATGAGTCACAGACTCACCACTGTTAGGAATCCTGCAAGAACAGCAAGCTACTCAGTCATAATATACATGCAGAGGACCTAGGTCAGACCTACAGGTTCCCTGATCTCTGGGAACCCTTAGGAGTCCTGGTCAGTTGATTCTGTGGGCCTGGTCCTTGTGGTATCTCTGACTCCTCTGGTTTCTTTGATCCTTCTTGCCCCTCTCCTACAGGACTTCCTAAGCTCTTCACTAGCAATATGTTTTGATCTATGTACATATTCAATAAACTCAATATGAATCATCTCACAAACATTTTGAGATGGGGAAAATATTAAAATACAGTCTTTTGTCAATTTTGAAACATATTATGATTAAATTTTATCATGTAGTAAATTAGGTAATGAAACATTAGTCCTTTCGTCTAACTGAAAAATTTTGGTAATAGGAATAGTGCCTAGACGTATCTTCTGTCATTGAGCTTCCCTCTAGCACCTGCATTTTTACTTTAAAAGATTTGGTTTTTTAAGATTTATTTTATTATTTATTTATATGTACTTCTGATATGCTTCTGTGTGGCTAAGTGCATATGAGTGTGTGTGCTTGTTAGAGGCCAGAAACACCAGATGTCCTGGGGCTAGATTTGCAGGCAGTTGTGAGCCACCTAACACTGGGTTCTGGTAACTGAATCTGAGTCCTTTGCTTATAATTGCTAATCCATCTCTCTAGCCCCTACATTTCTGCTTCATTGTTTGCCTCTCCTTCCCAGAATGGAAGTTTTATGTGGACAGGGACTTCTTTCACCAGTCAACTTCATATATAGTTGGCAGAGTTGATTAATGGATGAGTGTTTCTATTAGGAGAAAGTAGTTATACTAGCATGTAAGCTTAATTGACTTGGGCTAGATTACACAAAGAACCAAACCCTAAACCAGCCTTTAAGTGAGGTGAAAAGGACGGGAGTTAATAGGTGCAAGAAGAGGTCACTAGAAGGTAATAATCCCTGTGTTCCTAACAGTGAAGCACTTATAAGACACATTTAGAGAACAGCTTATTCATATCATTGTAACTCAAGAGAAATAGCAGCATCATTGGGGGAAATGCCTAGTGATAATAAAGATAAAAGGGTAGGAAAAAAGGATTGGGGGGGGGGGGGGATGGAGGACTGTAGTAAAAAAAAAAAAAAGGGCATAGTTAAGATGAAATTCAACTTCTTGACTGTTTGGATTGGGCTATCAGGCCTTGAAAGTTTTTCATGAGCCCAATTATGATTTGACTTAGCAAGTGATTCTGTGGCTGAAGATAATGTAACCATGAACAAAAGTTCTGAATTCAAAAAGGCAAGAGAAAAAAAGAAAAATATGTAGTCAAAGTACATGAGTTCTGATGACTGGAATGCTAATCACAAAGAGAAAAAACAAATCCACATGACAAATGTACAACAAAGGAAAAACGAAAACAGCAAGCTCTAACATTACTATTAACAAGCTTACTTGGAAAATATTAAGTTATATAGAAATTGAAAAAAAAAACAGAATAAGGAATTGTTTCTGATCTAAGACAATAGAGCTAAACCTAAATTGCTGACTTCTGCTTTGTAAGCCAGCTTGCCCCTTCCTCTTTTCTGAAGAAGGTGTACATCTGCTCTTGGCCGCTTAGACAGCAAGTTCTGTTTGCTAAAGATAAAACTGTTCTAAGTAGAAACCTGCAAATCTCAGCTTCTGTAAAATTTGCTTAGCTCTGGGAAAAGTCTCCTTTGGGGTGTGGATGAAAAGACCACCCTAGGATGGTCATATAGACAAGATTATAATAATAAATATTCCTATATAAGCTATAGAAAATTTCTGATCAGGGCTGAGTCTCCTTAAACAATAGCTAGAGGCTACAGCCGTGTGCTAGGTAAAGCAATTTTTCTTTTTATCTCTAAGTAATAAGAATTTCTCACTGGGGAAGGGTAAACCTGGTTGACACCATTAGACTTCACTATGAGGCTAAAAAGTCACTCAGAAAGTGTTGCACCTTCAACATTAGAAGCAACTTTTGCTTACATATTTTTCAGACCTAGGAGTTCCTCATATCTCAGATTAGCCACAGATAACTGTGAGTGTTAGAAGGAACATTCTTCCTTGAATTAAATGGAACTTTGTAATCCTTGTATCTTCTATATATGTGTCCTAGCTTTGAAATAATTTATGACATCTGTACTTTTTTTGCACTGTGAAAGTCTACAGATGTCTAAATATGTTAGTCATGTATTCCTTAATCATTAAAAAGCCAAACAGATAACACCTCAACAATGTATTCATTCTAGAACCTAAATTATTTCTCTGTTATCAGCCTGCTTTCTCCCTGACATTGTCGGAATATGTGTGACTCATATTTAATATGTAGAATTGAAAGACAAAAATATTAAGATGAATCATAAACAATTCACCATCAGGTAGAAAGTCATTTCTCATTTATGTACTCTTTTAAATGTACACTGGAATCTACCAGTTCAGAATGTGGTACACTCCTTGAAGTAGAAGACAGTTTCAGAAAATGCTCCTTTGACATTCAACCTATATATCCATATGTAGAATATCATTTACAGCATGTTTGACCTCAGTGTGGATTATAAATTAGGGAGAAATGGTGCTCCAATAAGGTCATAGTGATATAGAAGAAACTCAAAGTAGTAACATTAAAGTTACAAAGAATTTACTAACAGATTTTCTTAGGAGACATTAAGTCACAAAAGTGGAATTTAGCGTAAGGATCACTGCCTCCAGAATACCCCCAAAATAAGTAGTATGAAAACCAGGGTTTTTAGAGACAGGAGAAACTGAGGCTAGGGTGTAAATGTTTATATACCAGGATTGATCAGCCATTAGGCTCCATTGTCCCAGCAAAGGAGACAGCCCTAACTTACAATCAACCATTAGGCTCCATCTCCCATCCTCAAGGACATACCTTTAATGGGCAGGTCAGCCAGGCAGCATAGGATCAAGCATTATCATTAAGTTCAGGTCTACATTTGAATCCCCTGTAATCTTATCAGGAAACAATTGTGCCATGTAGCAGGATGAACCTGGCTAACTATTTCAAAAAGAACAATACTGGTATACTTAAAAATAATTCTAGCAACATCTAATTTCTTTTCTGTGGAGTCTCCTATCTCTGTTTAAATTGTTCAAAGTATAATCTTGGTCAGGACCGGAAAGAGATTTAAAGATGACCGAGTTTGTAGAGTGCGTGAACCTTAAGTGTATACATGTTAGTAAGAATCTTCTGTTTAAGGCCAACTCTTATTTGGGCTTTAGCCCCAGCAGGCCAGATGCTTTAGTAAAGATCTTTTCTTTCATAAGTCTCTAAATTTGCAAAGTTATTTCTCACTGGGGAGGCATATTATTTTTCATATTCATTTTATTATAATAGCATAACTCCAAATATACACTAGCCTCATCTTTCTCATTTATGAATATACTGTAGCATTTTGCTTAAGACCAATATCTAAAAGAAATCTGCCCAGATTTTTCCATTTTTTTAAACATCAACTTAAATAAAACTCCAGAGTATTGTAGTTCCAAGCAGTATTCCTGATGTACTACTCTTTATCCCCACTGCATCTCTTATGCCTGGCAGTAGACTCCAATCTAGTTGTTGTGCTTTGACTCACCATCAAATCTTAATCCTCTGTCCTACGAGTTGTTTTGTGTAAGTAATCTTTTACTCAGGGACATGTTTTACAAATTCATCAATATTATCACACGTATCACTTACCTACTCTAGTTGTAGATACATTCTAATCATCAGACATTAATTCCATTTGTTCCTCATGGCTTTGATACTCACTGTTCATCTTTGAACACTCTTCTCTTGATTATTAAATGATTAATTCCTGGTCAGTGATTCTCATATTAAATGTTGATTTCGCTGTCATCTGACTATTCAGTACAGTTTTCTCATTTTTTACATTATCTACCATAATTTTTCTTAACATTCCTCATCTTAACACTAATAGCAATATCAAATTAATTTCTTCACATGCATTTTTTAATTTATTGCATACTCCTTAATAAAATTTCACAAAGTCATGTGTTTTTATTTTGCTTATTCATTTGCAGCAACTACAACACACCTATTGTATAAAGTGAGGGCATGGCTACTCTAAGGTACAGTTGAGGGGAGCAATTCTATTGTAGATGAGAGAGTATAGCCAGAGGCATCTAAAAGAGTCCACAGAAGGAGAGAAAGTAGTAGACTAGACATGGTCAATAATCTGAACTGGGTCATGAGAGGAGAAAGTGAGAGGAAGAGGAAGAGAGAAGGATCAAGAAAGGGTACCAAGAGGATAAAGAGAGAACCTAAAGCCAGAGAGAGAGAGCCAGAGAGAGCCAGAGCCAGAGAGAGAGAAAGAGAGAGAGAGCGAGCGAGCATATAGTAGAAATGGTATGGTTATATAGGACTAAGAAGCTAGGGGAAGGGAAACCCATGAGGTGGAGAAGTTTAGGGTAGGGGTGGGATGAGAAGAACTAGGATGCCAGCATGGACTCTGTAACAGTTTCTTGTGATGCTGAGGGAGCCTGGAAACCAGCTTGTACTTTGGTATGCTAATAGGCACCACAGTTAGCCCATTTGCCCTGAGTTTCTTTTGGACCTGACATCTATCACATGCTATGAGCTTAGTAAGTACTTTTTTGTTTTTCATGTTTTGTTAATGTGTTTTAAATATTACCAAAGTAGTAGATAATGAACGATATTTGTGATGTAGCTGGACCAAACATTTATTTGAGGAAATCAACCAAAATTAAAGGTACTATTATAACGATTATGTGTTCAAAGAGTAACATTGCATCATATTTGAACACTGCATCTACATCATTCTTACCAATCTTCCCCAACTTTAACTCTTCCCTTCCACCTCCAAAATCTAAGATCTCCTCTTTAGTTATTATTGTTACATGTATATACATATATACATGGATGTGTATGTGTATGTATAAATGTAATATATCTGTATATCTATCTATCTATCTATCTATCTATCTATACATATACATATATATACACACATACACACACACACATATATATATATATATATATATATATATATATATATATATATATAAAACCTATTGAGTCAAGTTAGCTTTGCTCTTATGCACAAGTGCCCAGGGCTGATCAGATGGTAGTGTGGAAAATTTACATTGGAGTTTATTCATGGAGGCAACTGGTTCTCCCTCTCAGCAGCCATTCACCTTCATCTTGAAGTGGGACTATGTGAAATTTTCTGTTTGTATTGGCATGCCAACTGGTGATCTCATTATGTTGTTCTTGTTCAGGCAACTATATTGTTAAGTGCCCATGGGTACATTTTTCCTGTCACATCTAGGGGACATGATCTATCAATAGGTATTAGAGAATAGATGTTATGAAGGAGTAAATGGAAAAAATGAGGGAGGGCTTTAAGTGCGGAATGGGGAGAGAAGTCAAGATAAAGGAAGACCAAGGAAAGAGGAATAAAGAACACTAAGAATATTTGAAAAGACATGGAGAATAATTATGATAGATGTATATGTTTATTATATATAAAACTTACAACATGTGTGGTATAAGTCTAGGTGCTGATATCTGGCTTTGTCTTTGTTGGGTGTGTATTTTGTTCCTTGGTTTCTGTTTCACCTATGATTCTTAGGAAAGTATGGTGGCTGTGTGTTGCCTGGTAAAAAATTTTCCTGGGATTCTGAGAGTTGTGGCCCTTGAGGTTCCATGTAAAATATGTTTCTGAGTGTTGGGAGTTGACAGTTAGGAATGGGGGTGGACCTTTAGAGCTTATTTGGAGTGGAGATGGGCTAGGAAGGAGGCCTGGGATGTTCATAAGAGGGAAGAAAGCAGGTTACTTCACCAGAATTTACTTTATCTTCTGGCCATGGAGGCAGAACATGAGGAGAGACAGAGCAGAAAGTTTTCTACAGAGCTGTGCAGGAGACTATGGATTGGATTTGGAGGAGAGGAGGGAGAGGTAAAGATATGCAATTAACCTACTTACTTCTCTGGTTAGACTGGCCTGTGAGTTCCCAGAGAGAACCTGTTGGAGTTGAGGACTTAGAAAAAGCAATGACTTGGGGGGAGGGAGTTAGAAGGGGAAAATCTGTGTGATCTCTTGGGGATAGGCCAGCATGGGGTGCAGCTACAGGGAGGCTACAGTGTTCTGTTGCAGAGCTGGGAGAGTAACTGGGTGATTGGATTTGGAAGAGCAGAGGAAAAGGTGAAGCTCTGAAGTTAGCCTACCTGCTTCCCAGGAAGGAATATTCTGTGGGTTCCCCCAAGACCCATGCATGTACTTCCTCACAAAAATCTCCAGTATCATACATGATAAATTTCCTTTTGAGTTGTTAGTCAAGGAGGTCTAAGAGATTCCTCAAATGATGTGCTCTACTGCTAACATTCTTGGTTGCCTTCCAGGATTTGAAGGTAAGGACCTAGTGATAAAGACACCATGTACTTTGCAAACAACACTTGGAAAACTCTAGCTGGAAATGATTTAAGCTGCCCTGCGAAGTGGCCTTTATAGTATTGGTAGGTGCTATGTAAGCTGCAAGTGGAGAAAAACAAACAACAATCCCACCCATCTGTAACGCCTATGAACCACAACTGTGCCTGCACTGGTAGGGCATCTACAGTGGCGAAATAGTGACACTTTTATCTTGGGAGTAACCACCAGCTGTCTAATTCCAAATAGGAGGGAGTTTTCTAAACCAGTAAAATTTATGTCTTCTAAATGTGTATCCTTATACTCACAGATAAGTGTGGCTTTCGCCTCTCATCTGTGAAGCTCATTTTGCAACAGATGGAGACTATTACAGAGATACACAGCTGGTCAAAATGCAGAAAATGAGTGACTGTGGAATATCTAACCCAAACAATACATCTGCAATCCCTAAAACTAGGGCTCAGGGAAAATTGGAGAGGAGGGACAAAAATGTTTGTTATTAAACATTTTAATGGGTATATGAAAAGATGCAAACATAAACTCAAACAATGGAAATGATAGATATTTAAAATAATTCATAAAGGTAGTCATGCCTTTCATTGGCATAAGCTGTCAGAGTTTAAAAGGTCCCCTATCATACTTTAGTTTATCAACTTTTCCAGTGTAAAGGGAAGGCAGGCCAATAATTATTCTTTCCCAGTAAAAGATGAGAAAACTAAGGCTCAAATATATAGAATATGTTTTTCAAAACTTACTGTCCTAATTTATTTTTCTGTTGGTGTATCACAATACTGCAAGAAGAAGCACGTATCTCAAAATTCTAGGATATAATCCATCAGCATGGAGAAGTCAAGGCAGCAACTTGAAATCTTCATAGTCAAGAACAAAGGTAAATTAACTTCTGCCAGTTTACTGTACAGTTTGCTCTCTCCTCTTCACTCTTTAGAATTCAGAATCTACACTCAGCGAAAGGACAACATCTTCCATGACATGTCCACAGGCCAACCTGATTGAGATAGAGTCACTTTAAGACTCTCTTCACAGTTTATTCTATATTTTGTCAAATCAACAGTTAAAATGACCTATCACACCTGCCAAAGGTCATATTAAGTGTTAAAACTTGGAGTTAGATGTTACTCAAATTAAATCCTTTACCAAAATGATGATTTAAAAGATAGCTTGAGCTATTTGGTGCCATATGTTGAACTTGATATGGAATATTCTTGTGTTTGAAAAAATATAAACAGAAAGCAAATAAAAGTGAATGTGACAATGAATTAAACTAGTATCAGGTGACTATGCATGAAAGCTAGTATAAACTCCTTGCTTTAGGGATTTTAGAAAGGCTAGCATGGGTGACTCCCACTTTGACATTGATTCTGAGACAGAGTTTTGATATCTATCACTGGCTAGCTTCAATATTAAGGTCTAAAAGAAAGGAAAAAAGAATTTTAACCACTCTAGGAGAAGAAGATGTAGTCCAAAGAGAGACACATGAATCCCCTTCCTTCTTCTATAAGATTTTTGTAACAATAAACATAAAGAATCAGAATATTCCCTAGAATCTCATGCAGATGGCAGGAAAAGATCAAGGCTCTGGTTTTATCCATTTTTGGAATTGGTAGCATCCACAGCCTAAGCCCTGTTAACTCTAGCAAGCTAAGTTTAGCAACCCATCTTTAATAAAGAAGTCAATAAAGAAAACAAGTAATAACTCAAGACCAGAAGCTCATGACCCTGCTTTTTTTTTTTTAAACCATTGTCAGGTAAGTTTTTTATTCCCTTTCCTATCCATCTCTCACCTGCTGGCATATCCACACCCACAGACTCCAGACCTATGGATGAAAAAACTCCCTTTGTTTACAAGGCACCTTTGCCAGGTTAGCCAAGTCTTCCATATCCCGTTCTTCTTGCCTGCCACCATCTCAATGTTGAGAAGCCTAGCTCCAGAACTATGGTTCAGGCATCATCTTTGCCTGGTCTTAACAGCTCATGCACCAGCCTTACATGGATTAAGTCCAGTCACACAGCTCCTGCACTGGTCCAATCTAAGGAAAGCCAGAGTATCACATCAGACACACAACCAGAAAAGGCAGTCTACATGCCCAAGTAAAAGCACAAAAATGAAAACAATATGTATATCCAAGACATCATCTCTCCCACAAAACTCACTAAATACTCATCTAATAAATGTTCTTTAAGGAGAATTACATATATAAATCCTGAGTCACAGAATTTATAAGAACAACCATAAACTTTATCAAAAATTAATAAGTTTAAACAAGACTTTATTTAACATCATTGATCTTAATGATGATAGCAAGAAATGCACAAGTGATGTCCAAGAGAACAAAAATGTATGCTGAAAAAACAGACAATGACAATTCAGGGGTTGAAATCAGAGTTCAGTAAAGATTCAAAAATATTGAAGAGAACTCTAGTTTAACTGGAGATTGAGTTGAAAAACTCAACAACCCAAATCAAAACCCAAGAGAAAGCCTTATACATAGAATGGATCAAGGAGAAGATACAATATTAGCAGTCAAAAATGAAGTGGAAGAAATACACAAAACAAACAATGATTAGGAAAACATTTAAAAACATGTGAAAGGAATATAAAAGACTTGTGGGGCACCATGAAAAGATCAAATCTTCAAATTATGGGCATTGATGATGGAGAAGAATCCTAGGTCAAAGGTACAGACAAGATTTTCAAAGTAAACAACTTCCTTAAGGTAACGAAAGATATACCAATAAAATACAAGAATCATAGAGAAAACCAAATAGAAAACTGCAGATAGTAAAATTCCAATGGATCATAGAACATTAAATATACAGAATCAAAAAACATTGAAAGATGTATAAAAATTCACAAATCACATACAAAACATACTATCAGAATAGCAGTTGGTTTCTCAATGGAAACTCTGAAATCCAGAAGAACCTGTAACAATGCATTCAATTTCCAAAAGACTACACCTGGCAACATACATGTCCACCAAAGCAACCCTAAAGAGAATACTAGAAACAATACTTCCAACTGAGGAGAGGAGTAAGTGCAGGAAAGACCACTCAAAAGAAAACAAATGAGTCTGTAATTAGTGAAACATAAAGCATGACTAAGAACACAGTCAAAAACTGGCAAAATGACTTGATTAATACACACATGTCCATAATAAATGTTAATGGCCTCATCTCACCAATCAAAAAACAGTCTAGCT
>JADRCD010027695.1:0-12565 GCA_019843815.1 Montemys delectorum
CCACCACCGCCATGTTTCCCAGCGCTGCTGCCTGTCCTTCTAAGTCTTCTTTCTCAGAGGGGCTAACCTTGTTCCCCTTTTCATCCTGCTTCTCTCCCAGGGTGTTCTTTCCCTTATCTCTCACTTCCTTGGACCAAGAGTCCTTGGAAGAGTCTGTCTTCTTAGGCATGCCTTTTCTTTGAGCTCCTAACCTCTTATCCTGCTCTGTTTCTGACATGCTGTTTTGTACGTAAAACGAAACCAAAAGAACAAGACCAAACATACCTCTCAGAGCGTACCTTTGCCCTGCAGTTCTGAATCCTCTCCGTAGCTCGGAGGGTCCCCTCAGTGCCGGTGATGGTGAATTCCCGCCGGGTTTTGGCACCATCTGTGATCCGTGCAAGTCGTCTCGCCGGCAAGAACGCATGCAGACACCAGGATCCTTCTGCAACAACCGTTTATTACATCTTCAAGAGGGCGACCCCAAATCCTGAAAAGGCACTGCTTAAATATACCCTGGAGTGGCATGTACATTTCTGATTGGCTGCTTGCTCAGAAGCGCATTACGCCCCGGGATGGGCCGTGACTTGGTACGAATTCTGCTAGCACCTGCATAATTCACCTGTAAACTTGGGAGAGCACCAGATGTCAGCGCCATCTGCTGGCTATCACTGCTCACCGCGGCTCTCTACAATTTAGATGTGCTTTCATCATGGAATATCTTGTTTTTTTTCATCTATAATAATTTAAAATTCTGTGGGTATTGTAGTTTGGTCTAGCCTTTATGTTCTCTTAGGGTCAGTATGATATCTTTCCAGGTCCTTCTGACTTTTAGAGTCTCTGTTCAGAAGTCAGATGCAACTCTAATAGGCCTATCTTTATATGTTTCTGGCTTTTTTCCATTTCGGCTTTTAATATTCTTTTTTTGTTTTGTTTTGTACATTTAGTATGTTGATTATGTGACAGAGAGTTTTTATTTTTTTGATCCTATCTATATGGTGTTCTAGAAACTTCTTGTATGTTTATAGCCATCTCTTTCTTAACTTAGGGAAATTTTTTTCTCTGATTTTGTGAAAGATATTTTCTGGGCCTTTTCTCTGAGAATCTTGTCTTTTTTCTATTGCTATTATTCTTAGGTTTGGTCGTTTCATAGTGTCCCAAATATCCTGGATGTTTTGCATCAGGACCTTTTTATATTTAACATTTTCATTCAGAGATATATCAGTCTCATCTATCTTAACTTTTATGCCTAAGATTCTCTCTTCTATCTTTGGTATTCTGTTGATGATGATTGCATTGATATTCCTGTTCTCTTTCCTAGGTTTTCCATCTCCAGGGTTGCCTATATAGGTGTTTTCTTTATTGTTTCTATTTCCCTTTTCAGGTTTTAGTTTTATTTCATTCACCTGTTTGATTGTATTTCCCTCTATTTCTTTAAGATATTTATTCATTTCCTCTCTATAGACATCTATCATCTTCAAAAGATTGGATTCATGGTCTATTTCTTGTGTTTTATTTATGTTAGGATATCCAGAGCTTTCTGTAATAGGATAGGTGAGTTATGGTAATGCCAAATTGCCCTGGCTCTAGTTGATTGTACTTTTTATGCTAGTCTTTAGTCATCTAGTTTTTGCAGTTATTATAAGCTTAGTTGCTGATTTATGAGTTTATCTTTGTTGGATGGGAGATTGGGGGGTGTTTTTCTCGCTTGATTTGTGCTTCTTCTTTGACTTCTGATCTTGTGCTTGTGACTAGCTAGTCTTCAGGTCCAGTAGGGTTTCTACTCTGGGGTGTTTTTGGCCTCTGTGGCCTCTGGGGTTTTGGGGGGGGTAACCTTGACTCTGAGCTCCCATGTACCAGCATGGTCCAGGGTCTCTGATTTCAGTGTCCTACTGGAAATCAAGCAGAGTTATGGGCCAGAAGATAGAGTCCAGGGGTATAGTTTGTGTCTGTTGGGTGTTTAAAGTGGATTTGACAGGCAAGAACTTGGAATGGGATCTTATTTGTGTGTCCATGTTGCCAGCAGGCCTCTAGAAATGCAGGCAATGTTGTGAGTTGGAAAATGAAGTACAGGGGGCAAGATGAAGTTTACCACTGTTGGGTGTGCTTTAAGGGGACTTTATATTTTATCTTTACTATGATAAGATATATTCATCCTATACTTAATATAGTCAGCATTTTTACCTTGAAAGGATGGTGGATTTTATCAAATGTCTTTTACATAATTTTTCAAAAGATTATGTGGTATATGTACCTAATTCATTTGATTCAGTATATAGTGTTTATGAATTTATGTATAGCAAACTGCCTTTGTTTACCTAAAATCAGTCTAATTTAATCATAGTAAATGATCTTTTGATGTATAGTTGGATTCAGCTTGCAAGTATGTTGTTTTGAATTTTTTACATATATGTTCAATGACAGTTTTCTTTCTTGTATTCTTACCTTGTTTTGTTATTATGGCAATTTGTAGAATATGCTTAAAACTTTCACTATGCTATATTTTGAAATATATTAATTGAAATTGGTGACACTATTTTAAGTGTTTGGTAGACTTCTATAGTGAAATTATGCAGATAGCTAGCAACAACATGCTCTTTTGTGGAGGGTTATATTGTTTTTATTTTTAAAAAGCAAGATGTTATTAAATAGCCCAGGATTTCCTCCAATTTGCTATGTAACACATATTAACTCTGAACTGGTGTCACTCTCATGTAATCTTTCAAACTACTTGAATTATTGGTCTATCACACCATGCCTAGTAGAGATTTTCTGTTTCTAATTTGGTTATGTTTTGAATGTGAAATATCCCACATAGGCTCATATGTTTGAACACTTGGTCCCCAGATGGAAAGGCTATATTCAAGTGTTAAAAATTCTTTGGAACATGGGCTCCAGTTGGCAAATATGGATAACTGGGGGAAGGTCTTTGTATATTATATCTTAGCCTTCTGTACTAGTTAGGGTTTTATTTTTCTTTTTTCAAATTGATATAAGCTAGGGTCATATGGCAAGACAGAAACTCAATTGCGAAAAATCATCTATCAAATTAGCCTGTGGTCAAGTCTGTGGGGGATTTTCATAATTAATGACTGATGTAGGAGTGCCCAACCAACTATGTAAAGTGTCATCCTTGGGATGCATAGATATGTAAGTTTAGGATTCCATTTGTGAGCAAGCGAGTAAATAGCATTCTTCCATGGCCTCTCCTTCACTTCCTGACCACAGGTTCCTGCTTTGAGTTCCTGCCCTGACTTCCTTCATGATGGATTCTAAGATATAAGAGAAAACATACCATTTCCTCCCAAAGATGCTTTTGGTACTAGTGTTTATTAATCAGCAGAAAGCAAACTAGGAAAACCTCCTATAATTTTTTTCCACCTTGTACTACCATGCTATGACCAGGAATATAAGTTTAAGAAAGTAATACACCTTGATTTTCAACTAAAATCTTTAGATATTTATCTTTCATAAAGCCTATTTGAGTGTACACTCAGTTTTATACAAGCAACATATCTTTGTGTACATGCCAAAATGAACTCAAGTTCTGCTGGTTTGTACAACACATTATCTATTATTGAGACTGTATGTTGCTATAGTTCAAGATGAAAACTTTCATACATAGATAGTATATTTTGCTGGGCATCAGACAGGCAATTAACTTCAGTAATTCATGGTGCTCAATCTATTCTAAGTCACTATGCCTTCTTATTTTAACTCCATTGTGACCAGCCACTCACATAATGTTGAGACTGATGGATAAGACCTATATGTGAGAATGAAGCCTGTGTGTCACTGAATGGATAAATTATTCCATGCTGTGAAGGAGAAACTAATGCAGCATATGCCACTCTAAATTCTCAAACAGTCTATGTTTGACCTATGTTCATTTTAGAGAGCAGCCATAACACACCTGCTGTTTTCAGCAGCTGTTCCTTACAGTTAATGGGAAGGGATTATCCCTACCCAGGCCTGCTCCTAATTTTTCTCATCCTAATTAAAATAAATGGAATCTAATTTTAGGGATTTTTTTAACCTTCAAAAGGTAATTCATGCCAAGCAGGTTATAAGTCACCTCAAGTACTTAAAATGATCATCACACTCCCACTATCTACCCATAAAACTTGTAGCATCCATGGTCACAAGATAAAGGCATAGCAAAAATGTACATAAGAGAAAGATACAAAACAACATACTTGAGTTGTTACTCTAAATAAGTTATGTTTTCTTAATGTGGTTGGGAGCCATGGGAATCTAGATTTTATTACTGCCTGGAAAAAGAAATGTCACCAACTTAAAGTCTGTCTTTGTTCCTCTTTGATTTCCTATTAGGAAGTTAACACAAAGAAAGATTTCTGTTCTGAGGTTCTGGGTACACTAGCATTTGCAAGTACTGTCATTTAGAACATTCTTTAAGGGGACATCTAAGGATCAGAGTTTCATGCTACCTGGGCCTGGGATATTTGAAATATAAATCTTCATGACAGTATTGTGTTTTCTTTAGAGCTTGCTCAAAACTATCTAAAATATTGTCTTGGCACTGTACTTCATTCTTTATTAAAATTCATCTCACAAAGTATAAAGCATAGTTATTATTGGGTAGAAGAGAATTGAAAATGATTAAAAAACAAAGTAAAAAAAAAAAACAACAAAAACTATCCCAGAGGAAATGAAGAATTTTAGCTCATTCTTATAGAAATGTATATATGAGAACTGATCCATATATCATTTTGAAGCAAACTAAACTCTTCTGTATGAAGACCAGAGGCAATGATTTTTTTAGATCAATGAAATGAAGATTTAGTAGACGTCATTAAATGTCACCTAGTATTATATTAAGTGGAATCTCAGGTTCTTCTGTCATGCAGAAGAAAGCATACACATATAATGAAGGAAAATTTTAAAAATAGTTGTTTTAGTGTGTGGTAGGATAAATTCCTCTAAATAAATCCCAATTTCTGTAAAATGGAATAGAAGTGGTGGCCTTGTCCTCCTCCTCTTACTCAGACTGAGAGACCAAGAATAACAACTATGAGGTTTACTGTAATGTGAAGGTCTTTTTCATAAAATATTTTAACTATTTTTCTTAGAAAATTGTGTTGTATTACTTTTTATTATTCCATTTCTTTTTATTCTGCTAGTGAATGTGTTCCTTATCTTTGAAACTTTGATTAGACATAGATTCTGTGGTATAAATTTTATGAATAAATATTCCTTTTATTGTGTAAGGGTCCATGATTTGCTGAAGAATGATACTTTAAACTCAAATAGTACACAAAAGCCAAGAAGCAAAGAACATTTATTCTGCAGAAATGCAGCATACAAGGATACATCATTAGTCGACCTGGGGATGGACTCAATTTAAAGCAAACTAGGGAATTCCAGGGAAGGATAGTTGTCCTATATCTAAATAGGTTTGGCTCTATCTCCAGAGTTATAGGTGTCTCTAGGATTGGCTAGGACTTTGGGGATTTTCCAGAATTGTTGCCTGGGGAAAGGGGTCCTGGAAATTGTTGCTGACTCACTCTGACTATTTTTGCATCAGGTGAGGCAGCTACTGATTGGCTACCCACAGGATGTGTTTTGTCCAGACACTGACTTGCACAGTCTTGTCCAGATCTGAGAAACAAACTTAGGCCTAGTCTCTGAATTCCCAGTTTGGAGCTAGTCATGGAGTCAGCCTGTCTCAGTACAAAAATTTGATTTTAAATTTTAGGGGAGAAACACCGAAAATACTATGTAGACTTGATCATCTTTCTTTGTGTTAGATTTCCACAATATCTTCACTGCTCTTTTACAGCCTCTATCACTTTTCAATTTGTATTACAAATTTTTACCTTGCATTATACTATTGGTAATAATTGAATTAGGTTTTATAGAATTAAAAACATTTTACCAGGCAAAGAGGATAATAGTGTGCATATTCAACTGAAATGAGTTCAAGAAAGCTCCAAAAGTATATCAGTATTTCATAGGGTATCAGGGTTTTTGTTTTGTTTTGGTTTGTTTTTTTAGTGTTTTGGTTTTTCGAGACAGCATTTCTCTGTATAGCCCTGGCTGTCCTGGAACTCACTCTGTAGACCAGGCTGGCCTCGAACTCAGAAATCTGCCTGCCTCTGCCCCTCCCAAGTGCTAGGATTAAAGGCGTGTGCCACCACCACCTAGCTGGGTATCAGTTTTTTCATTAATTGTATGCTTTTATTTGTCTTAGTTCTGTGTTTTGCTATTGTGGAGCTGTTAGGTAACTATCAGTACTTTATGAAATTTTGTGGGTAACGGAAGAAATCATTACAAAATACTGGAAAGTACATGTTTTTATGTTGTTTGATTTGTTACATAAACAACAGATTCCATGGTATTGTTTGAAGACTATGGTATACCCTTACCATGATTAAACTGTAATTTTTTTCAGGTTACCTTAACTATTAAAAATATCTGAAATTTGGACAGTCTATTTATCTTTGGTATTTTCTTATAGTCATTCTTTATGAGAAACAAGAAATATAATTTTCTTGATGTATTTTGGTATTAACTAAAATATCTTAGTAGAAATATCAATGAATTAGAATTAAAATCTGGATCAACTTTGGGGAAAGCAACTTCAGAATGAGATTAGTACTGTCTTTGGGTTGAAATTTCTACATTTTCTATGCAACTGTCAAGTTTCTGACTTAATAATAACATCACATTATAAATTTTAAAAAAATGAAATTTAAATAAACGGCTTAAGATTCCATAGTGAATTTTGACTACATCCTATAAAAATGAAGCTAGCCCAATCATGCTGTCATAACTCTGGCAGCTGTTGGCCCTGCTTATTATAAAATCACTTGTTCTAATTAAATTTCTCTCCATTGGATAATCCAACTCCTGAAAAATTTGATACTACATTTAAATTTTTATAAATAGAAACTATTGTTTTTATATGAAGATATTTGTTAATAGCTTGCAAGTATTTATGAGTTTATCAAAAATTTACTGTTATATCAATTTAGACCATTCAAACAGATAGCATTAAATGTATGAAATTAATGTTGAAAAACTTACACTTTAGGTTTTCTTCATTTGGGTCATATACTTTCCTAATGAGTGAAATAAAAGCCTCTGAAATTTTCTACTACTTTATTAGCTTTCAAACTTGAAGAGCTCACAGAAACAGAAAAATGGACAATTGCATTTGTTAGAAGACATATAAAAAAGAGAGAAAGAATAAATTCTGAGACAGAATTAGCTTAACTATGATTTGTATCTATTTTCCTTCTTTTCAGTTTTTCTCATGATATAATAATTATTTCAAATTTTCCAGCTGCTACTGTATATTTTAATCTAGCAACTGTCCAGGTATTGACATATAGAAATAAATCAGTTGTAATTTATTACAATGCAAACCTTTCTACTCTAGGTATAGCAAAGGGAAAATATCAATGACTTGGTTTGTTCGAATGTAACTTACTGCTGGTTCCCATGTATAGTACATGTTTACAATGCTCTTTAGCAACAGCAGAAATGTACTCAGTGCTTCTGAGGGGCATGGAAAAGAGTTGAGGGTATTAAAAGTGTAAACTTGGTTAATTCTCACAATAAACTAATGAACAGCATTCTATCCATCACCATTAAAAAAAAAACTAGGACGTACAGAAGTTAAACATCTTGGACAAAACCTTAAAGCTAGTAGTAAGCAATTTAATGATTATTTGAGCTCATGTATTATGGAATCTTAATTACTGTGTTGTATTGTTTCTCACTAACTATGAATACAATTATTGAAATATTTATTTGAAATGTTTTACTTAAAATGTTAATTTCAATTAAGCTGTCAGTTGCTTGATGTCAAAGATTATGATTTTTTTCTTTTCTGCATAGCTGGAAAAATTTTAATTCCTAAAATGCTGTGAAACAGAAAAAGAAAAACAAAAGTTGTCTATGTTGAAAATTATACTGGTAATAAAAAAGATAGTGATAATGATTACTTTGGAGGAGTCAAATAATTTCATCCGTGCTTAACTTTACTCAATGTGTATGACCTCAGAATAACTCAGAGACAGACATAATCACCATTTTTATTTTACACATGAAAAAACTAGAGAAAGCAGTTAACTTGAAAACCCAAGGTTTTAAAGCAGAAAGCAATAGAGTAGGGCTTCAGACACTGGCACCTGACTCCCATCATATAAGTCTTTAATATCAATAGTATCTATTGAATTATAACCTTGAAATTTGTCACATTAGTTTGTGTTGTCAAGTATTCTTGTTGTTCTTCCCTAAAACATTATCCATGATTTTTCTCTTTAGCTCATGACAACTTATAGTTCTAAGACATAGTTTCCTTAGAGACATTCCATATATACAGAGTTTCTAACTCTGTATGGAAGTTACATAGTAAATATCTTCTGCCTAGGATAGGGATTTCCATTTTATTACATGAATATACAGGGGCCAGAAGAAACCATGAAAACATAGAAAGCATACAATTTATATCTGCTTTCTTTCTGGCTCTTTAATATGATTAAGGAATCTATCATTAAACAAAGCAGACAAGATTATCCAGACTTAAAGAGCTTTTTACTTCAACATTAGGGACACCATCCCCGAGTAATGTATTGAGGGAGCCAAGATTAGTGAACGTCTAAGGGTCTTGATGTCACAAAAGCCTCTCAGAACGTTCAAATAATGATTGCACACACAAGTTTATATCCAGGATGGACGGTTTACTGAATTGTGCCTTGAAAAGACTAAAAATATGGTAGCAAAACCAGTTGCAGGTGTCTAGATTTAAAATGTTAATAGTAAATATGGTATACTGCCCTAAGAGGAAGATAAAGAAAGCAGATCTACTGTTCTAGGGAACTAGCAAACTCTACCTTCAATACCAGGTTTATAGTAAAAATGATGAAGAAATAGATAAAAGTACTGCATTCGCATATTTATTAAAATACATCCAGAAGGCAAAGATGTAGTTAACAAAATGCTTTCTGTAAATGATTTACATACAGTTTCTGTTCACACCCTATATTCCTTTGACATTACCAGTTACAGTGGTATCTGTACAAACAGGCTCATGCTCTTAAAATGTAAAGTTGAAAGTCACTGATAGGTAATCAAATACTGAAATAAAATTACTAATAAAAATATTGAAATGCTGTTATCTATCACAACTTAGATAAGCCCCCAAAATATGCTAAATGAACAAAAAAAAGCCAAAATGAGCAAAACACTGTAACATACTATTTTTATGTAGTAACTGCAATAGGAAAATCCATATGCTAATGGTTGATAATTCCTGAGGGATAGATGAGCAAATTGAGTGCTGAATGCCATGAATCTCATAAAAATATGGAATTATATCTATTACATTGTAAATATGATTTATAAATTATGTCTCAATAAAGCATTTTAGAATACCTTTTAAATAGTAAAGTGAAATATGTTTATGCCAATAGCTAAGGAAAGAGATCAAGATATGAAAAGGAGATAGTGCAAGACTTTGACATAAATTTTGTTGAAATAGTAAGTCATAAAGGTTTAAGTAGCAGAGAAATATTTTCTTACTTATTACAGAGTTAAAGAATTAGTTTGGCTGTTGGATGGGGAGAAAAATATAAGAACACAAGATGTGAATGAGGGAGAGCAATAGTAGTCTTTTAAGACAATGCAGGCAAAAAATGACAGTGCCAGGCAGAGTTTTCTAGATTCATAGAACCAATAGAATGAATATGCGTACATATATTATGAACAAGGATTTATTGGCTTCTTCTTGTTCCAAAGGCAGGGGGTTGCCTGGGCTGTGGCTCAGCCTATGGCTCTCTCTCTCCTTGGTGGAAGGCCTGTTGCTGAGGCTGGGGACTCTCTCTCTCCTCCAGGGCTGACCTGTTTGCTGCATGGTGACTTAATTAAAAGGGAGACAATGTATGAATGAGTTATTTTATTGTAAGAAGGATAGAATATGCTGGTTGAGTAGAGAGAAGGAAAGGAGAAGAAGGAGAGAGAGAGAAAAAAAGGAGGGAGAGGAGGAAAGCAAGAGAAGAGAACAAAGAGCAGAGTGGAGAGAGAGAACAAGAGAGAGAAGAGAAGAGTAAGAGAGTGAGGAGGTAAGAGAACAAGAGAGCAAGGGAGTGAGAGGAAGTAAGAGAGCAAGAGAGAAAAGTAAGAGAGTGAGGAGCAAGAAAACAAGAGAGCAAGAGAGCAAGAGGGAGAGAGGAGAAAAGTAGGAGAGAGAAAGTTAGAGTAAGAAAACAAGAGAGCAAAAGGAAGTAAGAGAACAATAGAGAGAAAGTAAGAGAGTGAGGAGGAGGTAAACCACCCCTTTTATTGTATGGGGCATGGCATGCCTGGCTTGTTCAGATGACATGTGTAAGGTCCAGCTAGAATGCTGGGAGCTTGAGGCAGTGTCTGCCTGATAGAGCACACATATCCTGCAGGGGCAGCTGTGAGGGGTCTGGGCTGAAATCTGAGGCATTGGTCTCAGAGCTATCACCAAACACTAACTGTCCCCTCTGAACAAATTTACTTTGCTCAGTGGGTTTCTAGGGTTCTGAGGTGGCCATTCTACTGGACTTCGGCTGTCAGAACTGCCCACTGCCCCACAGCTTCTCTTACTCTGTATTTGATGACTAGTTCAGCAATGTTTATTCTTAGTGTGGAGAGCCAGAAAACCTCCTAGCAGTTCCATCCATAGGCAATAAGCCTCACCATTACCAATCTGAAACCAAGGGCCTGAAGGTTTACTGAAGAGCTATAGGTCTTCAGTCCTCAGTGAAAGGCCAAAGAAGCTAGATTCTCATGTAAGTGTAGGACGGGGGAAACACCAATGATACTAATTTTTCTTTTTTAAATAAATCTTTATTAGATTATTTTATTTATTTACATTCCAAAAGTTGCCTCCCTACCCAGTACCCACTCCCCAAGTTCTTCACCCCATCTGCCTGTCCCCTATCTCTGAGAGGGTGTTCTCCCAACCTTTTACCCACCCACACCTCACCCCCATCAACATCCATCTTTCCTGGGATATCAAGTTTCCACAGGATTAAGCTCATCCTCTTCCACTGAAGCCATACAAGCTAGTCCTCTGCTACACATGTGCCATGGGCCATGAACCAGCTCAGGTATGCCTGTTGGTTTTTGGCTTAGTGTCTGGGAGTTGAGAGCAGTCTGGGTTACTTGACACTGATGTTCTCCCTGTGTGGGATTGCAATCTCCTTCAGTTCCTTCACTCTTTCCTCTAACTCTTCCATAGGGGTCCCTTACCTCAATCCAATGGTTGGCTATAAATATCTGTATTTGTCTCAGTCAGTGCTTGTAGAGCCTCTCAGAGGACAGCCATGGCAGCCTCCTCTCTGCATGAACAATATGGTCTCATGAATAGTGTCAGGATTTGGTGTACATGTATAGCATGGATCCCAAGTTAGGCTGGTCACTGGGTAGTCTTTCTTTCAGTCTCTGTTTCAGTATTGTCCCTGCACTTCCTTTAGACAATAACAATTACGGGTAAAGATTTTAAAGATGGTTGGGTGGCCTCCTGCCTCAACTGGAGGCCATGTCTATGTCTCTAAACCAATAATACTCATTAAGGAAGAAGATTTGAAATTAGAAAGGATTGATCTTTCCTAAAGTTTTTTTTCCCCCTATGTGGCTGACCATTTGAAATATGGTGCTCATTTTGAGAGTTAGTATTACTCCTTTTAGTTAATTCTCTCTGAAAATTTCTCAACAAATGGTGAACACAAGTGTTTTACCATGGAGGCAAACACTACGTATTTGGACTGATGGGTGTATTCATGTATACATTTTAAAGCATAAGTCTTTTATCAGTGCTAGTAGAAAAATAGCACATTTACATAAAAATTCTGTTTTTAATCTTTTCTCTGTTTTTCTGATATGTATCTACCATTTTAAATTTACTTAACAAGTGATACTTACACATGTTTATCAAGTGCAGTATGAAAACCAGATACTCACTCTGTGGCAATGTTTCAATCAAAGAAGAAAGAGTAACTTCTGATGTCCTTCGCCAAAATACGGCATGATTTATGGAGAAGAGTTTGGACTCTCCTGTTCTAATCTTTAAAATGTCTAATCTGAGAACTAGCTGTAGACTTGAACAAAGGCCATATTTTATTTTACTTTATTTTATTTTTATTAGATATTTTCTTTATTTACATGTAAATTTTCCCTTTCCCAGGTTCCCCTCCAAAAAATAAACAAACAGAAAGAACAAGAACAAACTCCTTTTGCCTCCCCCCTCCCCATGACTGCCACCCCACCCTCTCCCACTTATTGGCCCTGGCATTCCCCTACACTGGGGCACAGAACCTTCACAAGGCTGAGGTCCTTTCCTCCTATTGATGATCGAATTTGCAATCCTCTACTATACACATGCTGCCAGAACATTCAGTCCCACCTGTATAGTCCTTGATTGGTGGTTGGGTCCCTGAGAGCTCTGAGGATACTAGTTAGTAATTGTTGTTCGTCCTAAGGGGCTGCAAACCCTTGAGCTCCATAGAACCTTTCTCTAACTCCTTCATTGGGGACAGTGTACTCAGTTCAATGAATGGTTGTGAGCATCTACATCTGTATTAGTCAGGTATTG
>JADRCD010027710.1:0-10333 GCA_019843815.1 Montemys delectorum
ATTGTGTAAATTTTTTTTTTTTTTGTCACAGAATATCTTATTTTCTCCATCTATGGTAATTGAGAGTTTTGCTGGGTATATTAGCCTGCACTGGCATTTGTGCTCTCTTAGGGTCTGTATGACATCTGCCCAGGATCTTCTAGCTTTCATAGTCTCTGGTGAGAAGTCTGCTGTAATTCTGATAGGCCTGCATTTATATGTTACTTGATCTTTTTTTCCTTTAGTGCTTTTAGTATTCTTTCTTTGTTTAATGCATTTGGTGTTTTGATTATTATGTGACAGGAGTAATTTCTTTTCTGGTTCAGTGTATTTGGAGTTCTGTAGGCTTTTTGTATGTTCATGAGCTTCTCTTTCTTTAGGTTAGGGAAGTTTTCTTTTATAATTTGGTTGAAGATATTTATTGGCCCTTTAAGTTCGGAGTCTTCACTCTCTTCTATACCTATTATCCTTAGGTTTGGTCTTCTCATTGTGCTCCTTGATTTCCTGGATGTTTTGGCTTAGGATCTTTTTGCTTTTTTGAATTTTCTTTGACTGTTGTGTCAATGTTTTCTATGGTGTCTTCTGTCCTTGAGATTCTCTCTTCTATCTCTGGTATTCTGTTAGTGATGCTGGCATCAATGACTCCCGATCTCTTTCCTAGGTTTTCTAAATCCAGGGTTGTGATTTCTTATTGTTTCTATTTCTGTTTTTAGATCCTGGATGATTTTGTTCATATTCTTCACCTGTTTGATTGTGTTTTCCTGTAGTTCTTTAAGGGATTTTTGTGTTTCCTCTTTAAGGGCTTTTAGCTGTTTAATTGTGTTCTCCTGTATTTCTTTGAGGGAGTTATTCATGTTTTTCTTAAATCCTGTATCATCATTGTGAGAAGTGATTTTAGATCCAAATCTTGCCTTTCTAGTGTGATGTTGTGTCCAGGACTTGCTACGGTGGGAGAATTGGATTCTGATGATGCCAAGTCACCTTGGTTTCTGTTGCTTATGTTCTTATGCTTGCCTCCAGCCATCTGATTATCTCTAGTGCTACCTGCCCTGGCTAAATATTACTGGGGCCTGTCCTACCTTTGATCATGCTTGTGTCAGAACTCCAAAGAGTCAAGCTGTCTCTGTGATCCTGTGATTCCTGGATCCTGTGATCCTTGGCCCATTAGAGCCCTTTTGAGTGGAGCTTCCTCTAGGTATTGTAGGACTGGCCTCAAAATTTGCACCAAAGTTCTGCTCAGAGCACCAGCCCAAACAGAGTGGAAGGAACCCATGCTACTGGGCTGGTGGAGTTCCTGTGTTCCTGGGTCCCACTGGTCTCAGTTACTCCCAAATGTTGGGACATATATTATATCCTCCTCACTTCTGATCCTTTGATTCTGAACTTGATAGAATGCCTGGGAGTGGAGCTTCCTCTGGGTGTTGTGTGGAATTTGCACCCAAGTTCTGCTCAGGGCACTGGCCCAGACAGACTGGAAGGAACCTGTGCCACTGACTTGGTGTAGTTCCTGCATGCCTAGGTCCCGCCATCTATTCTTGACCTTAAAGCATAAGCTGTTGGTGTTCTATTCAAGAAATTTTCCTCTGTACCCATGTGTTCGAGGCTCTTCCCCACTTTCTCTTCTATTAGTTTCAGTGTATCTGGTTTTATGTGGAGGTCCTTGAACCACTTGGACTTGAGCTTTGTACAGGGTGATAAGCATGGATCAATTTGCATTCTTCTGCATGCTGGCCTCCATTTGATCCAACACCATTTTTTGTAAATGCTGTCTTTTACCACTGGATGGTTATTGCTCTTTTTTCAAATATCAAGTGACCATAGGTGTGTGGGTTAATTTCTGGGTCTTCAGTTATATTCCATTGATCTTCCTACCTGTCTCTGTACCAATAACATACAGTTTTTATCACTACTGCTCTGTAATATAGCTTGAGGTCAGGGATGGTGATTTCCCTGGAAGTTCTTTTATTGTTGAGAATATTTTTTGCTATTCTGTTTTTTTTTTATTCCAACTGAATTTGCAAAGTGCTCTTTCAAGAACTGAGTTGGAATTTTGATGGGAATTGCATTGAATCTGTAGATTATTTTCAGCAAAATGGCCATTTTTACTATATTAATTCTGCCAATCCATGAGCCTAGGAAATCTTTCCATCTTCTGAGATCTTCTTTGATTTCTTTCTTCACAGACCTAATCCAAGACCACATCAAAACAATCATTCACCAAGATCAAGAAGGCTTCTTCCCAGGGATGCAAGGAAGGTTCAATATACAGAAATCCATCAACATAATCCACGACATAAACAAAGTCAAAGAAAAAAACACTTGATCATTTTTACATGATGAAAAAGTATTGGACAAAATTCAACATCCCTTTATTTTAAAAGCCTTTGAAATATTATGAATTCAAGGGCCACAGCTAACCAGAGTAAAAGGAATATATAGCAAACCAATAGCCAACGTCAAAAAAATGGAGAGAAACTTGAAGCAAGCCCACTAAAATCAGGGACTAGACAAGGCTGCCCACTCTCTCCCTACCTATTCAGTATAGTACTTGAAGTTCAAGACAGAGAAATTAGACAACAAAAGGACATCAAAGGGACACAAATTGGAAAGGAAGAAGTCAAAATATCACTATTTACAGATGATATAATAGCATACTTAAGTGACCCCAAAAATTCCACCAGATAACTCCTACAGCTAACAACTTCAGCAAAGTGGCTGATTATAAAATTAATTCAAACAAATCAGTAGCCTTCCTATATGTAAAGGACAAATGGGCTGAGAAAGAAATTAGGGAAATGACACCCTTCATAATAGTCATAAATAATACAAAGTACCTTGGTTTGTCTCTAACCAAGCAAGTGAAAGATCTCACAGTCTTTAATTTGCCTAGTTTTTTCATTGGATAATGCAATGAGATTGTTGTCATTATAATGTATTAGCAAAACTGGAAGCATGCTTTTTTATGTAATGTACTTTGAAAATATAATATTTTATTAATTCTTTGACAATTTCAATACTGTATTATGATCATTTCCACCCTTACTCTTCTCCTAACTTCCTCCAGATTAATTTTTCACCTTTCCATCCCCTCGTAGCTTTGTCTCTTCTTTGTTTCTTTAATAATTCACTGGGTCCAATTGTAATGCCAATGTACTAATAGATATAGAGCCATATACTTGAATATGGTCAAGCTAGACAAGTCTGGTATGCCCATGAACTCACAACAGGTATGGTTGCCTGAACAAGACCTTAAAAATGTACCTTTTGTAAGAGTAGACATGTTTTTATTTCTCTATTGTTAAAATTTATATTCTTAAAAAAAAAACACAATTACTCCTGTGTAAAGGAAATGCAGGAACAAAGAGTGGAATTTCTAGATATGTAGATGATCAGAATTTAATTTGAAAGATCTTATAATTAAAAATAATCCATCCTGCTCTTTCTTTTTATCTTCAGTGAATCAGCCTCATCCTAAGCGATGTATTCCTGGATATCTCTTTCCAATGCAAATTGCTGTTGGCCCTTTCCCACACCCATCCTTTGATGCAACTGCAGGTGAGTTTTGAAACACACCCTTATGTAGAGATGTGTGCACTTAATAAGAACTTTCTCAGGAATAATTAATTCAATTTTGTATGCTAGATTTTGTATGTAAGTTGGTTATCTCTGTTCATTTCCCAGATACAAAATATTTCTTACTTGACAATTTCTATCTATATATCTTACTGGTTTTAAGTGAAGAGAAAATGAAGGGTACAGATATTTATATCTTCTAGGTATTCCATGTAAACTTCTGTGAACATTTTGAGTTTTTTACTCAAATGAATCTTTATATCACATATTACTAGTTCCATTTTATAGATTATGGAACTGAAGCTTACAACATTTGGAAATAGTAGAATCATAGTATTCAGAGTTTTAAAAATTTAAAACATTTAATATTCATTTTCTGTAATAAATGAAAATAGGATAAAGAGAAATATATATGTTTCTGTAAAAACTAATACCTTCTGTATTCAAGACCAAATTATATTTTTAGTCTCTTACTTTGGAGCACAGGTTGAATCAATGAAATGCATCATACAAATTCTAATTCTCCCTCTGTCTCCCCTAATGCTTCCTCCTTCTAAACATCACACCTAGATTTTTTATATAACTCACTAAATCCAATCAGCAAAGTCCTTATCTACATGGGTATGGGGCCATCCAGTGAAGCATGAGAAACCTACCAGCACTCATACCCTCAAAGAAGAATGATTCTCACATCCCTAGCAGCTATCAACTGCCAATAGCTCCTTAATACAGGGTATGGCCTATAAAGCATCTCTCATATTTATGCTGGAATTTTCACTGGCTGAATTTTCTGTATGTCTTGTGTAGATAACCAGTTTTTCTGAGGTCATGAGTGTGGTAATCATGTCATTCTCAGGAGACAGCATTTTATGGCACTCTCTCTCACCTCCAGCTCTTACTTTCTCTCTGCCTCCTGTTCTTTGATGTTTATTCTCTGATCATTTGAGGTGAAGAGGTTAAATACAGATGTCCTAGTAAGGACTGAACACTAGATCTCTTAGTTTCAGAACTTTCAACAATTATATAAAATTCTATTGCCTATAGCTCAAAGAAAAAAAAGGAAGCTACTTTGACCAAGGTGGAAACAGCCTAATTTTATGAGTACAAACAAATATTTGAAGGCAATTTGACAGCATTACCATTTAGTAAAATTCCTATAGCAGGTTCTATCATAAGTCCTGTGACCTCCCAAACTATAGGCTTTTGATTAGTTTTACAGCGCCATTCACAAATACAAATTGCCTCCTGTTGAACAGGCCTCAAAAACAAATAGAAGTAGCTGATCCCTGGCATATATGTCCCTATTATATCTGTGAGCATATTCTGTTTGTCAAGTCAGGGTTGTGGTACACAAATTCCAACAATAGGTTAGACTATTAATGTCTCCCCTGCCTGCATCCTACATAGCCTTTTCTAGCATCATGGAAGCTAGCCAACAGGGAAGAGGTTTATCAATCAGATTGAGATTGATTTCATTAGCTATTATATATAAACTTTGTGATATATTTATCAGTAGAACTATACTATCTAATTATGGTGTTTAAGAATTGTAATGTCTTGTGTTATAGAAGATCATGGGACCTCCCTGGTCAATAGGTATAGGGAGTTATCCTTTGCCTTGTACGATTATTTTCATGAAATAACCTATATCTTTTAGGAGTGACATTGTCTACCCATTTAAGTTCCCTCTGTTTTACTTTTTGCATAATTATTTTGAAATCAGCTTCTCACTAGTAGGTTCTGTAAAGCTTTTCCATATAGTCTGGGTTTATGATAGCCTACCTACAATCTTCCCCTGTACCTTAGTCTCTAAAATGCATCCGTTACTTAATTTCCAATATTTAGTCATCTTATTTCATATTGGATGCATTCTACTATAGCTTCAAAATATTTAATTGGGTTGAGAGATAAGAAGCTACAACATAGTTTTTTTTCATACACATTACCTTTGGTTTAGTTGTTTCTCCAACCTCATAATTTCCACATACTTCTACATGTCTCCCTGAATAAAATATTTTACTGCTTCCCCAGTATTCTCTCCTCTAGTTTCATCTCACTCATATTCTACTATTCCCACTTTCTAAATGTATCCTCCCTCAAAGGCTTATTTTTTCTTTCTTTTCTTTTCTATTTTTAAATGTAAAGCTGACTAATATAAGATAAAATATATGACATTTGGTTTTCTGGAACCAAGTTGTCTTCTTCAGGATCCTATAGATTCTAATTAGTTATGCACTTATTTGCCTGTGTTTGGGGCTAACCATTTAGTACTAGGTGTTCATCTCTGACAAAACAAAACAAAACAAAACAAAACAAAACAAAACAAGAACCAAACTGGCTCCCATTCCCTCAGCAGCCATTCACTGATTGAGCACCAGCAGCTCTTCTTTTGGAAGGGTCTTGTGAAGTTAAACCTCCTTCATATTGACATGTCAACTGGCATGGTTTTTGGGGTATTTTCATGCAGCAATGTTGTTGGGATTTATGGGAGAAATATTCTTGTCCTGATTAGAAAAAAAATATCATGTTCTCACAATATTTTTGTGCCCTCTTTTGTGATGTCCCTTGACATGTAGAGATTGTGTTATAGATGTTCAGTTTTGTGGTGGGCACCCTACAGATACTGTATCGTTGGTTTTTGACTGGTTGCATATGTTTCCAATAGTCTTCCTCTGTTAAAGAAAGCCTTTTTTGATGAAATTGAGAGCTGCATTTACCTACGGGTGTAAAGTTATGTATTTAAAGGGCATTTGAAAACTATATTATTTTAGCAATCTGGCTACAGTAGGTTTTCCTCTAGTTGGCCAGGTATATAGTACCAGGCCTGGGTTACCTCCAATTGAGTGGGATTTGGGTCCAATTAGACAGCACTTTGCTGTCAGAGAGACAAAGTTTTCATTGTTGCACCTCTGGGGAATATTGTGTTTGTCTTGTCATTGTGTGGTTCTCAGGCTTTATAAACTTTTCTGCCTTGGAAGATTACATAACAATTTGTGACTAAGAGCTAGGCCTCATAGAAGAGAATTCTAGATCAGTATCAGCTTGATTTATCTGTTCTCTGACCAAAGTGTGTTGTGTCTTCATCAATAGGGCCATACTTTCTGTGTTAGTTATTTTTCTATTGTAGTGATAAAATATTATGACCAAGCTAATTCAAAAAAGCAAGGGTTTATTAAGCTTATTTTTCTACATTCTTAAAGTTTATGATGGTATATTGAAGATATGTTAACTGGAAGAAAAAACTGGAGGATCACATCTTAAACTACAAGTATAATGCAGAAAGATTTAACTAGAAATAAACTATTTTAACTCCCAAATCCTGCCTCCAGTGACATACTCATTCCATAAAAGGTCTTACTTCCTAAGCCTCCCCAAACTGGGTCACTAACTTTTGGACCAAGTATTAGAATGTGTAAGACTATGGGATACTTTTCTCATTTAAACTATCACATTTTTGTATTCTTGCAGGCAGCCAAGAGCAATGGCAATAAACTATATGTTTTGAGAGTCCATTGTCACAGTGTGAGATAACTGCTTTAAATCTAAACACACATACACATATACACATACAACAATGTGTATTTAAATACTAAATGTGTGTATTTATGTAAACTTGGAAAAATATTGAGTTTCCTCATTGTTTTTCCAAGCATCCTCATTTTTAGTGATTTTTAACACTTCTCTTTACTTTTGCAACTGTGTTTTCTTCCTTCCCAAGTTAAGTTTTCCCTTAATGTTCTGCCTTTTCTTCTCATAGTACCCATACATTTCTACTTCCTCTGTAGAGCTCCTGCTAATCCCACTCTCCAGGCTTCTAACACTACAGGCTATACCTCAAACCAAACATTCAGATTTGGGATCCACAAAAAGGAAGACAAGCATCGTTTCTCTTTCTGGGTCTTCATCACTTCAGTCAGTAAAATATTTCCCCACTTCCATCTACTTACCTGCAAGTTTCAAGATTTTATTTTCTTTAGAGCTAAAAATAATTACATTGTATAGATTTACCATATTTTTGTTATCTATTCATCAGTTGATAGATATATAAGCTGTTTCTTTTTCCCATCCATGTGAATAATGTGTATGACAATGAATGTCCTAGTTTACTGTTTTATTTGTTGTTCTTATAGTGTTCCTAAATTAGTGCTTTTTTTTCATTTTAAAAAAGAATTATTATGTTCTTTAATTGATTTGTTCAATTTTATTTTAGCTTCAAATTCTAACACTATGTCTTGTATTTGACTCATTCTACTGTTAAAGGTTTCCTTTGTTTTCTTATGTGGGTCTTCAATATTTTTGGTTTTCTCTTCATTTCAGCTTATGTTTTATCACAATTTCTCTTTACTAAATTGTTTTCAAATCCTGAATTGTTTTCTAATTTCATTCAGCTATTGGTTACTGTTTTCTTGAACCTTAATTAGAAGTTTATTTCTGCAATCTCTCAGTTCTTTCTTGGAAATTCTTTGATTATGTTTATAGTTCTGTTTAAATTTTGAATCCTGAGGTTCATCTAGATAGTCTGCATTGGAGAACATTTCTCCAATTGTGTTTTAGTTTTCACATTGTTTTTGCTTTTGTGATAGGGTCTGAATGCTTTGATTTATTAAGTTTGTTTTGTGTTGGACTTGAGACTCTAGCATGCTTAGGTTGAGTGGAAGTTTGATTTTTTTTTAAGTTTTCCAATTATGGTTAATTTCAGGTCAGATAGGAGGAATGAGCAAATCAATCCTTCAGATATCTTATTCTGATAATTATATCCTTCAGATAAAATATTGATTACTGATTGAAGATAATGGTAATTCTAACTCACTGGTAACTAGTGTGATTTGGGGTCTTTTTTTCTTTTATTTAAAGTAGGCTTTTTTCATATATCCTGTTTATAGTTTGTTCTTCCTCTATTGCTCCTAGTTCCTACTCACCTTTCCTTTTATCTGGATCTAGCTCCTTTCTGTCTCTCACTAGAAAACAAACATGATTCAAAGGGCTAATAATAAAATAAAATAATAAAAGGAAAGAAAACAAACACATCAGAATATGACAAAGCAATTGGAAAGAAAAGAGTACAAAAAATGGCACAAGAAAGATATACAGACTGAAAGATTCACTGTTCATACACTTGAGAATATAGTAAAAACATAAAATCGGAGGCCATAATACATATGAAAAGAACCTGTATGGTGAAAAAATGAGAGAGAAATAAAAATAAAAAGATAAATTAAAAAACAATAAAGAGGGCTGGAGAGATGGCTCAGTGGTTAAAAGCACTGACTGCTCTTTCAGAGGTCTTGAATTAAATTCCTAGCAACTACATAGTGGCTCACAAGCATGTGTAATGGGATCTGATGTACCCTTCTGGTGTGTCTGAAGACAGCTATAGTATACTCATATAAATAAAAAATAAAAAAAAGAAATTAAAAATGAAATAAAATCAGGAACATGACATTATGAGACACTGAACCTTCATAAGCAAGAAACCTTCAAAGGTGCCACTGAGTTCATTTTTTGTTGGCTATGTCTTGGTGGGCATGTAGCCTACTCTTGAACTCCCTTGACAGAAACTAAATTTTCATTTGCAAGTGATTTTCAATTGATTGGGTGAAGTACAAGGTAGGCCTCTTGTGTCATTTCTAGCTGAGAACAGCTATAACCCTGTAAAAGCACATAAATGTGACTCTTGGGATCTGGGTCAGATTTAGCAAGAGAGCATGTATATGTGGCTTTTGTCCTTCCTTGGTCCAAAAAAATTCAAAGAAGGGGACCCTGATTGGGGCTAGAAAGACAGCATGGGATAGGAGATGTGTGGTGAGCGTTCTAGGTCAGAATTGGCAAGAGAACACATAAGCACAGGCTTACTTGTGTCTGTGTCTGAAAGGGGTAGAATGGAGGAGTAGCATGTGGTGAGGGTCTGGTATAGACTAGTCAAGAAAGTATACAGATGTGGCTCCTTCCTTGGCCTGGGTCTAGAGTGTAGGTATCTGATTAGAGTTCTGGGTCAGAGTAGGCTAAGAGTGTGTGGACAAAATTTTTCCTGTGTCTTGCCCTTGAGAAAGAGAGTAGATGGGTGGTAACAGCACAGTGTGAGGTTTCTGAAGCAGACTGAGAAAGGGGGCATGAAGTTTCTTCCTGGATCTGGGCCTGGGGGTGGATATATGAGAAACAGAATCAAATTTATCAGGAAAACTCACAAATGTTGCTTTCCCCTGTGTTGGGATCTGCAGGTATGCTGAGAAAGAATAAACTGGGGTCCTGGGCTAGAAAGGCATGCAAACACATGGATGTGGCTCCCACTTGCTTCTTGGACTGGACGGATGGAGTGCAGAACTCATTTGTAGTTCCCAAGCTTAATTCTTATGCTATGTTAGTGCCTATATATTGATTTGTTTTATCTATGCTCTCCTCTACATATTCAAGTTCTCTGGCTTACATTATCATCTATGAACTATTTGAGTTGATTTTGTGCAGGGTGACATATAGATCTAACTTCATTCTTGTGAATATCCTGCTATCCACTCAATATTCATTGAAGATGCTGCTTTTATTCTTACAGTATACTCTTGACACTATATAAACTTGGTAAAAAAATAGCTATCACTCTGAATATTAATTTTATAGAGAATGTTTTTGTTAAGATGTCCATTTTCACAATATTTATCCTTTCAACCCATGATCATGCAAAGTTTTTATCTTTTATTAATTTTTATTAATTCCTTCCATTAGTATCTGAAAGTTTTCATAATAGTGATCTTTAATAATCTTAGTTAAGCTTATTCCTAAGTATTAT
>JADRCD010027719.1:0-10188 GCA_019843815.1 Montemys delectorum
GAGAGTTGAGGGTATCCTATATTTAACTCATTCTTTCAAATATTTCTATGATTCATCACTTTTGTCTGCCCCTCAATTATATATCACTTTAAAACACAGCTGCTTCCTTCTGCAAACTAGCTTTACCTTCATTGTTTGGAATTAAAGTTATGTCTATAATCCAGACAAGGTTTTAAAGGTTTGAGGCATGTCTGAATTATAGGCAGGTCACACAGGCTTAGATTGTCTTTGAATAGGATTCCTTGCCACAACAGCCATGTTGCTGGATTATAATTGCTTTACAAATAAGCTTCAGTTTCCATCAACAAATGAATCAAAATATGTTCTACATAGATAATGGAATATAGTGCAACCATAGAAAAGATAAAATATGTCATCAGTAGGAGAATGGAAGTAACTGTACACTGTGTCCAATTGTTTTCTGAGATGTTCTTCATTTTTTTTATGAAGAAAAGTTTCTGTAATGAGGTGAGGTAGGTACACTTACATGTGGGTATAAAGGTAAGACTTAGAGATAACAAGGAGTTATGCTGGTCTAGCAAATTTGTGGTGGTAGATTCTTTCCTAAGATCCATGAATTCACTAGCCATGGGAAGCTTGCTCTCTTTCCAGTACTAGCCATGATTTCCTGCCTGATGAGTATACCGTGGTCTAATTATACAGTTGTTGGTTGGTACTGAGATGCAACTAGCGTTCCTTGTACCTTTAGAGATATATTTCCCTGCTTGTTATAGTCCATATGTTTTACATTTTGGGAAGATATGTCTAATTTCTCTACGAACTTGGCAGCATGCATAGTATTTTCTGAAATCATGTAAGCTAAACCACAGGGAAAAGAATTTTAGGTCAGATATACTGGCTGAATCACATAAGTCCTGTCCTGTGTGCACAGTTTCTTCAGTAATAGGAGCCTATTGTCAACCAGTGAGATACAACAAAGGATGAGATCACAATCCATATGTTAATTATATGAGTTACTTCAACTACCTTCACCAGTCTTCAATTATGCCAAATGTAGGTGTTTTTGTTAATCTATAGTTCATGTGACTTTATTTTTTTCATTTATACACAGACACAGGTGTGTATGTATGTGTGTGTATGTTTCTCTCTCTCTGTGTGTGTGTGTGTGTGTGTGCCACAGACTGGGTTCATTGTGGGGACCCCAATTTCCAGGGAATGAGAGTTCTGGTCAGGTGGGCAATTAAGTCGGTGGATGACAAACAGACTAGACACAAGGATGTGTGAATCTGAATGTATTTCTTAAAAATAGCATCAGACTTTTACAGTCATTGTAAAAGAGAAATAATAAATCTAGCAGTGTAGCTGTTGAGGTACATCTGACGCTACCTGAAACACATTGGGTTTAAAGCAGCCACCTCTCTGAATAGGTGCTGTATCCCCCGGGCCCAGTGTGCTTGTGCCCCGGGGACTGCGGATTTCATAAATCTAAGTTCTAGTTCATCTAAGTTCCAGTGCAAGTCCCTGTCCAAGAGAGGTTCCAAATCCAAGAGAGAGTCCAAGAGAGAGTCCAAGAGAGAGCACAAAGTCAAAACCAGGCTTATATGGCATACAGGAAGCAAGGCAAATGACAAGAGTCGTGTAGATGGGCGGGTGTTACAGCAAGGGGTGAAAGACTGAAGTCACATAGGCAGGTGACCGCCATACAAGGTTGGTAGGTAGGATCAGGTAGGTAGGATCACATAGCCAGGTGTGAAGCAGGCAGAAGAGAGCAATGGTGCCCTCCCTGCTGGGGCTAATTTGGTATTCCTATACTAATTCTCTGCTTCTGCTGGAGGCAAGACTAGGAGAATCCGATCTAGCATTTCCTGTTAATTCTCTGAGTCTTCCTGGATGGAGACATGCACCTGGAAGTTCCGACCTAACAGTTTTAGCTAATGTCCTTGAGTTTCTAGTATGTAAAACAGTTCTGACTATTGTGAGGCTGCCCTAAGGAATGAGGAATGAGCTTGACCTCTGTTGTAACTCTGAGGACAAAACCTGTCTGACAGGCAGATTCCTTGAGAGAAATTCCAAGTTAAGGATAGCTTGGAATTGAATTAGGATATATTGGAAACATCATGCTGGCCAGGAAACAATGCCCGATCTCAGCCATAAATGAATCATTTCTTGGGGTACCTTTATGTCTAAATAAGAGGGTGTGTTGACGATTGGAAAGACTGATCTGGAACACGTCTATGTTAGGAGAGACCAGACCTAGAGGCACAGATTCCTTTTTGGGTCCTTATTGCCTCTTGCCCTTAATCAGGTTTTTACACCCGATACTGCAGACATGACTGGCATAGACAAGTGTGCATGGCATGTGTGTGTACATGTGTGGTTTGAATGAGAAAGGTCCTCATAATATCATAGGCTTGTAGGCTTGGTACCAGGTTGTAGAACTATTTGAAAGGATTTCAAGGATTAAGAAGTACAGCCTTGCTGGAGTTACTGAGGCCTTGTTGATTGTAGTTTGTCAGTGGGGCTATGAAATTTTAAAAGCCCTTGCAAGCATAACCCCCTCCTCCCTCTTCCTCTCCTCCCTCCCACTCCCCCTCCCTCTCCCCCTCTCCCCTCTCTCTTTCTCTCTCTGCATGCATATAATAATTTCCAAAAGCAGTAAGCAAAAAATACATTTCAAGGTAGGGTAATGTATAAGCCAACTGTGATAATGTCATATAATAGAGTATACTTCAATTCAAAGAATACATGGTACAGTAACCACAAAATACATATAGAGAAATTAACATCTTGACATTAAAATCACCAGTCTGAAAAGCATATGTAGAATATAATTTCAACTAACTGTGACAGTATAAACTAATTCAGTATTTTCAAGATTGCAGAGAACAAATGGAATAATTTATATGTATAGTGTAGTATATTTTTATACAGATGAAACAATTTTGAAACAATTCTAATTTTAGGTATAAAATAGTATGCATGCGTCAAATCCCATAACACTTAAACTATAAAGAGTGAATCCTATTGTAATGGGTTTTATTTTATTAAAATTGGTGCTAAAAATTTAAAATATACATTGATGTATTTATGATGTTAATAGTGTGAAATTGATTTAAAATAAGAAATGCAGATATACATATTTTATGTGCCCAAAGTTGCTAGAAATTTTGACTTTATTATTACTATATCATATAATAAAATACCAAAATTCATTTTCCATATATTTTAGCGATTATTATCTTTTTATGAACAACTTTTTGTTTGTTGTTTGGGTGCTTGCTTCACTCTAATGTTGCCTTATCTGAAAGATACCATGGAAACAAGATGGGATTTGAATTCCTGGGGATCTTTCTGTCTTTACCTTTTTAATGTGAGTTATCACATTCTCACTTTGGTTCTGTTGTAATATTTTTAAAAATCATGAATTTTATGTATTCCCTTATGTATTCTGCTTTTTCCTATCACAAATCTGCCTTTTCCTTTACAAATTCTATGAATCTCAGATTTTTCATTTGTGACTCACACTTTGTAATACCCAATAATAATATGGTATAAATAAATAGATAGAAGAGCATCTGTGAATTTTCAGTACATGTCATTGACCTCCTTTTTCAAAAGCTTTTTCTGATTTATTAAATGGTTATACAGTAGTATAAATCAGCCTTACATAATTTCTCCTTGCACCTAGTTTATTCCAACACCCACTCTCCTTTCCAATCCAACACCCAAATTTCTCCATTTTATTCTTCTTTGTATGTTACTTCAGATCTCATTTTACAGTGTACAAAATAGCTTGGAGTTTTGCAATATGCAGAGAAGAGTTGCTCAGAATTCTAATAAGAAATTATTTTATGTTGAATTGTTGAGTTAGTGGCTGTGCCCAACCACAGCACCATGAGAGGTCCTAAAAAATTATCATGAATAAAACATTAGTCTTGCCTTTAAGTAACTCACAGTTAGAAATAGGAGATGCATGAGAAGAAACCATACTGACACAGACATCAACACCTCAGTGTGAATTCATTTTAGATACTTTTCTCAGAGTTATTGAAAAGTGACAGGTAGTCTGAGCATAAGAATCCTGGGAATTGGGTTGGGAGAAGAAATTCATTAAAGGGAGGAGGGAGATTAGGGAACATGGTATTTACCAGCACTAAATATTGACTTGACTATCTTTGAAGTTACATCACCTTAAAGCAAGCATTCTACCTTAAAATCCTATTTTTACTTTGTACTACAAATTGCAATGACGAACCTTCTTGTGTCAGTGTAATCAGGATTCTTGCCCCTCTTGAACTTTAAAGATAATTTCGATTTTAATATTATCTGTTGACTCAAAAAAATTCTAAGTTTGGATTACTTTTCCAAATTGTTCTCAGGAGTAGTTTCAGATCCATGTTTCTATTTTATTGGCAGTTTACTGTTGTTGTTAGTGTTAAAAACAACTCATTAAATTTATTTGTTTTTTGGTGTTAAAAACACATTTAAAAATTAGTAATTTAAGAATTTTAACATTCCCTGCATAAAGTAAAACTCAATTGTATGGATACCTCAATTTTAAGGTTGAATGTCACTATATTTTAAGCTTTCTTTTCACTAATTTTATTAATAAGAATGACTTCAATGATATTTTAATTCCTTTTGCTCATAAATATGACTATCATTAATGACAACTGAATAAATTAAAATGAAAGATAATATGACAATTTAGATAAGCATATACATTTTCAATGTTTTGGTAAAGTTTTCATAATTATATTAATTCTATAATTTAAGTCATTCAAAACTATACATTTTGTGTGATAATAGCTTTAAATACAAGTTTGTATATCATAAACTTTCTAAAGCATTGTTCAGAAAACTTACAGATAATATGAGTTGGATAGGTATGTTAGTTGTTTAAGTGATATTAGGGAACTCTAACTTGATCTTACCTTCTTAATTATTCTCAACATTTCTAATACATTTTTTCAGTATACAGGTTTTTTCATGTGTTTTACATTATTTCCAACCAAACAAGATCCAGTGAGGGAAAAAACATCCTTGAGAGTAAAGATCTGATCTAGAAAAATTTACAGACAACATTTTGTGATTATTAGCATTAAAATATCTGAAAGATACTACAGAATTAAAATCACCAAGAAAATACTACCAACTGCATGCTTTATTATTAACAAAATATTTATCATCATCTTTATAACCATTCCATTTTTATTGTTTCTATGTCTTAAATCCTTAATGCTATAAGTAATGGTTCTGTCTTTTGTTATAAAAAATTACTTATTTCAGTTTATTCTTTTATAAAGAATAGTAAAGTGGATATTATTATGAAAATTAGAACAGAATCTAGAAAATATTTTTATACTGATATGAGAATAGATTTTAATCTCTATTACACTTCAGAGATTAACATTTCCATAATAATTTCAAAGACTGGTAAGATCATATAGGCTATTCATTAGAGATAATACTCTCAATTGAAAAGTAAAATTAGTTTGGATCTAATCAAGCAAGTTGACAGAATATTTGCCTTGTTGTCAAAATTTTTGTTGTTGTTTTGTCTGTTATAAATTAAAGCATAATTTTACTAGTAATAGTAATTAATAATAAGACAAATATGCATTGAAGAAAGGTGATATTTACATAAATGGTTCTGAAGAAATTTAATTGAGCTATTGCTTAAGGACTTAATTTTTAGAATAACAAAATATTATTTAAGAGTGATAAAAGAGAGTTTAGGCCTCCTATACTTTTACCTATCAAAATGTTAAACATTATTTTACATATATTATGTGTAATTTCATTTGAATATTTTTGTGTGCTATAGCCTTTTGACTTGTTTTCATAAATATTTGGGAGGATGCCTTACAGATTATATTGTAAAAAAAAGTCTAAAAACTGTAAAACTATCTTCAATTATGATGTTACCATATATCATATTGTACCCACTTCTTTGGTTCATGACTCCACTTTTGATCTTATAATTTATTTAAATCTCATTATAGGTAATATTTTATTATTGTAAATTGAAATTTCAGAGTTATACATTGTGCTATATATATTTTAAGCATATGTGTACAATCTGTAAAACATCTTAGATTTATCAAAAATTTTAGTTTTATTATAACTGTGTAAGGTTCTATGAGTGGTGACTCCTTTAAGGGTTATTGCTTTTATTTGTTGATATTTTCCACAATAAATTCACATATAAAACCTTAATCCACAATAGTATTAGAAAGGGAGTCATTCAGGAATTTACAAGATTATGAGACAGAATGTTTATTAGTGGAATCAGCCTCTTCAGTGGCATGTAACTATAATCTAAAGACTTTGACTTTAGGATAACTGTAGGCTCAAGGCCAATAGGGGTTGCAGAATAAATCTCTAATTAACACTAAGGTTAAGGGTGTAGTTGACTTATAAAAGACTAGTTTAATCCCTGATATTTGAAAAAGGAAAGTTAAAAAATACAAATGTAGCTTGTAAGAAGGCAGAAAAAATATTTCCTCTATGAAAAAGCATAGACCTCAACAGTTATCAATTCTTCTAAAACCTTGATCTTGAACATAGAACTATAATACTTTTGCTCACCAATTATACAATCTGAGCTATTTTGTAGTGGACAAAGTTTACTAGGACATTTATTTTCATATTGCTGAGTTTTAGAAATTTTATCTAGGACAGGGGATATAATTCAGTTGGTAGTTTGGTTGTTTAACATTCTCAAATAATTTGCTTTGATCCATACAGATGCACGAACTAGGCATATGCCTTTAATCCCCATAGCTTGAAGGCTCAATAAGAGGATCATAAGTTAAAGAAACTTCTTGTTTACATAGATATTTTGAGGACCATCTATGTTACCAAGACTAAAAACAAATAAAAGATATTTTTAATGTTTTTTAGATATATGTCCTATGTATGTATTTTAAGAAAATTTCAATGAGTTATTACCCTATCATTTCATTCTCTATGATTGATATTCACAAAACAAATTAATTTCAGTTTGAAAAATTCCAATTACCATATCTTGCTTTTGATTGTGCTTTTTCATGTACTATTTTAAAAATCTTCCTTTCTTTGTTTCTTTTTTGTCAAGACAGGGTGTCTTTATATTAACTGTGCTAGAGCTACCCCTAAGACCAGGCTGGCCTTGACCTCTCATACTTCCCCACAATTTTGCCTTCCAAGTGCAAGAATTAAAGGCATGCACCACCACTGCCTAGCTATATTTCTATTTTTTTATTGGATATTTTATTTATTTATATTTCAAATGTTTCCTGTTTCCTATCTCATCCCCCTCTCCCTGCTTCTATGAGGGTGCTCCCCCCCACCCATCTACTCCAGGCTTCCTGCCCTGGCCTTTCCTTAAGCTGAAGCATCAAGCCTTCACAGGACCAACAATCCTTTCCTCACATTGATGCCCAACAAGGTCATCCTCTGTTATATATGTAGCTTGAGCCATGGGTTGCTCCATGTGAACTCTTTGGTTGGTGGTTTAGTCCCTTTGAATTGGGGGGTCTGGTTGATTGATAATATTGTTCTTCCCCTGGAGTTGCAAATCCCTCCAGCTCCTTCAGTCCTTTCTCTAAAGAAGATTATAGCCATATATACAATGATAGAATATAAAACTTATATTTGAGAACATATACAAAAGTGAGCTTAAAATAATTGAAAATATAAAGGTCTATCTATAAGTACAAAACTTGTAGATGAAATCTCAGTGATATTGTTTCTGGCAGTGGTTTGGGGTATAAAATCTAAAGAATATACAACATAACTTAGTATTTATAGAAATAGGGAGATATATTAATGAGATTGGTTATATACCCCAACAATAGACTTTACAAACCTAGATTGTCATTGTTGATCACATAATAAGAGCAAATTAAGTATTATCTTTCCAACAACCTACAACCAATACTATAACAGCTGTTTATTTGTATAAAAGCAGAAAATTGAAAATATTCATTTCACAACAAATAGATCATGAACTTAAATATCAAATGCAAAATTATAAAATATACAGAACATTCTTTTTTAATTCAAATTATTTTAATTATTTACATTCCATTCAATAGTAGGTAATATCTACCATATATTTTTCTTCACTTTGATATTAGCCTGGCCTTTATGGCAATCTTGTTTTTAAATTATGAGTCAATGTCAATTTGTTGACAATAAATAATTCATTCAGTGATAATTTTTTCTAAAGAAAAGTATTTATAAATTTTATTTTATATTATTAATAAAGTAGAAATTTATAATTTAATTAATGCAAAATTATTGTTTTGTCTCTACTTGGTTAATTAAAAATATTCTAAAGTTAATTTTTCTAAAGCCTTAATTGAAATCATTGTTTATAAATCGAATTTCTGTTTAAGAGAGTATGGAAGGGTAATTGTGATTACCTAAGAGTCTCCAGCTGATACATTTAATCTGTTCCATCATTCATGGTCCAGTAAAGCTATGTCAACAGAATACTACCAATCAAAGACTGGGCACAGTGGGTGGACATGAATTAAACAGTTTCAAGTCTCCTAAAGTAATAGGTAAGTGTGTGTTATAAGACAGTATTATCTTTGGACCACAGCTACCATACTTTTTCAATTCACAAGTGTCACATCTGCTACTGGTCCTGAAGATTCTCTTTGTTAATGTTACCTTTAATTACTTTGTCACTTTATACTTTTGTTTTGGTAAATTTGTTATATGTCCTATACTGTGTTGTATGCTTCCAGACTGACAAGCTCTCAATTTAATATTTTAGGATGAAATTGATTGAGATTATTCAGGGTCCCTGGCTTTAATGCACACAGAAATGATCTTTGCAAAAACAATTTTTGGTCTCCAACCTCAAGCAAATTCTGCCATTTAACCTATGAAAACACAAAGAACAGCAATGTAGAGCTGCTTAGGGGAGTCTGACCAAAACAAGAGAAAAAAACAGAAAAATATAAGAATAAATTATCCTTTTAAGTCATTGAGTTTGAGATATTTATTCAGATCACAAACCTATATAAGTTCATTTCATAATAGTTTATTATCATTAGTTAAAACAATAGAACCAAGTAGTTTCAATGCAGTAATCCTGCAAGGAGGAGATGTGCAATGACAGCTACAGTCAGCATGCCTCCCTGGAAGTCCAATGTGTCTCTTAGGAGGTCCACAGTAATCAAAGTCACAGGTGAGAATCTCTCACCTAAATATTCATACAAGCTGAGACAAGCATCGTGCCCAGCTGACTTGGGACCCACCTCCCCCACACCCACCTTTCGTCTGGCCTGCTTCCTACCAAGGCCAGGTCAGCAACCAGAAAACTGCCCTAACCTACAGCCTGCATGTCACCCATGAGGCCCTGTAGAGCAAAGATTCCCAGCTCAAAGGACCCAAAAACATTGTCTAAAAGTTCATAGAAGAGCTCTCTGGGCTGGTGTCCTGAGCTGACCTTGGGCACAAGCTCTACAACCAGTCCCACAACACTCAGAGGAAGCTGCTGCACTCCCAGGTGCTCTAACAAGTCCAAGGTCACAGGATCCCAAAATCACAGGGTCACAGAGACTACCTGACTGAGGAGTTCTGATACAACCAGGATCACAGGAAGGACTGACTCCAGTCTGAATTAGCCCAGGCAAGTAGCTCTAGAGATAACTAGATGGTGGGGGCAAGCATAAGAAAATAAACAACACAAACCAAGGTCACTTGTCATCATCAGAACCCAATTCTCCCATCATAGTGAGTCCTGTACACACCATCACATGGGAAACACAAGATTCAGATATAAAATCACTTATCATGACAATGATACAGGACCTTAAGAAAGTCATAAATAGCACCCTCAAAGAAATACAGGAGAACACAGGTAAAGAGCTAGAAGCTCTTAAAGAGGAAACACAAAAATCCCTTAAAGAACTACAGGAAAACACAATCAAACAGGTGAAGGAAATTAGCAAAACCATCCAGAATCTAAAAATGGAAATAGAAACAATAAAGAAATCAGAAAGAGAGAAAACCCTGAAGATACAAAATCTAGGAAAGAAATCAGGAGTCATAGATGCAAACATCACCAACAGAATACAAGAGATAGAAGAGAGAATCTCAGGGGCAAAAGACACCATAGAAAACATTGACACAACAGTCAAAGAAAATGCAAAAAGCAAAAAGCTCCTAACCCAAAACATCCAGGAAATCCAGGATGCAATGAGAAGACCAAACCTAAGGATAATA
>JADRCD010027742.1:0-10247 GCA_019843815.1 Montemys delectorum
ATCACAACTCCCTTTTTATCTCCTTCCTTAATATCCTTCCAGCAGAGCTAGCTCATTAGGGCAGCAGCTTCTATTCTTTCAGGTCTGTAAAGCCCCTCATACAACTCATATTGCATTCTTATATTTTGCATAATTGAGAAATCCTGTAAAGAACAGTTCTTACATTAATTTTATATACTCTTGAACTCATGTGTTTAGAGTTTTTTTTCCCTATAGCATCAAAGTCTGCCCTGAAGGTCATGGCCACCATATTGCTGAGGCTTACCAGACACATTCTCACTTCCTAGAATTATGCTGTTTCTGACTATCATGGAGTCAACATTATCTGGGAGACTATCCCCCAATAACTTTGGCAGGGAGAGCATTTTGCAAAGGAGGAACATAAACTAAAATATGTACATGATTATACAAAGGAGCCTCATGCATCTAGCAATCACCAGTGCTTAAGAAGACCCACGTCCCAGTTGCTCTGCTCCAGGGGCAGAACCGTGTCCCACAGTCCCTTCTGCAGCAATGGCAAACCTTGACTTGAATCAAACTGAAGACCTGGAAATAAACCCACATACCTGTAGACACTGGATGTTTGACAAGGAAACCAAAATAATACAATGAAAAAAAAAAAAGAAAGCATCTTCAACAAATAGTGATGGTCTAACTGATATCTGCACGTGTAAGAATGCAAATAAATTCCTATCTTTAACCTTACACAAAACTCAACTCCAAGTGCATCAAATACCTCAACACAAAACTGGATACATTAAATCGAATCAAAGAGAAAGTGGGAAATAACTTTGAATGAATTGGAACAGAAGACAATTTCCTGGGCAGAACATCAATGGCTCAGACTCTAAAATCAACAATTGATAAATGGGACCTCATGACACTGCAAGGCTTCTGTAAGACAAAGGACACTGTCAATAGTCCTTTGGCAGTTTACAGATTAGGAAAGGATCTTCACCAACTCAACATCTGACAAAGGGATAATATCCAAAATTCATAAAGAACCCAAACAATAACCAGCCCAATTTGAAACCCAACCCCTGAACAAACACTAATCCCTGAGACTATTAATGCTATTCTGTTATGCTTATAGACAGGAGCCTAACATAACTGTCCTCTGAAAGGCTGTACCCACCAGCTGACTGAAATAGATGTAGAGACCCAGAGGCAAACATTGGACATAGCTCAGGGACTCTTACAAAAGAGCTGAGGAAAGGATTGAGGTACCTAGAAGGGATAGGAACCCCACTGGAATACCAGCACAGTCAAGTAACCTGGACCCTTGGGGGCTCTCAGAGACCGAAGCACCAACCAAAGAGCATAAACAGGCTGTACCTAACACTTTGCACATATGTAGCATACGTATTCATTCCTGTTCTCCAACAACTGGAGAAGGGGCTGTCACTAAATCTGTTGCCTGCCTGTGGAACCCGTTCCCCTACCAGGCTGCCTTGTCTGACCTCAGTGGGAGAAGATGTGAATAGCCCTTCAGAGATTTGATGTGAGAGGGTAGGGGATACTCAATAGGATCCCCCACCTTCTCAAAGGAGAAAAGGTTGGGAGATGAAGAGAGGGATTGTGTGAGGGAGGAAGAGAGGAAGGAGGGGCAGTGATCATGATGTAAAGTGAATAAATAAGTAAATTAAGGTAGGGAGCATCACTTCTCAAAGATATCAGCACTTCTATGTTAATTGTATCATCATTCACAATATCCAAGATATGCAAACAATAAAAATGTCCCTCGATCAATGGATGGATGGATGAATAGATGGATGGATGAAAAGGATAGATAGGTAGATAGATAGATAGATAGATAGATAGATAGATAGATAGATAGATAGATAGATTATAGATAGATAAAATATAATGCATATGAGCATACTGCTCATCTTTAAAAATGAATTTCTGTCATTTGACATTATTAACCTAGAGGATGATATGTTACATTAATTAAGCTGTAGAAATAAATAGGATACCACATGATTCCACTTAAATATGTTATATACATCTCCATTGCTCCCATTGTGACTGTCCTTATTTTTGAATATTTTAAAACATTTTGTTGGTTAATATTTATTATACGTAGTCATGAATATGATAATGATATCTTGATATATACCTTTTACAAAATACAAATGCAGAGATAAAGAATGGAACAGAAGTTAGATTATATAAAAATACCACATGTAGAATATACACATTTAGAGACCTAATGTAACACCTAAGAACTAAAATTTAAAAATCATTGTATTAGAATTTTTATTAAACAAGTATATTTAGCAGCTCTTGTCACAAAAATTCAACTTTGTCAGATATGTTACTCTGTTTCACTATAGTAACCTTTTCATATATAGAAATGTAAAATATAGCATCATATTAAAAACTCCAGGGCTGGAGAGATGGCTCAGCAGGTAAGAGCACCGACTGCTCTTCCAAAGGTCCTGAGTTCAAATCCCAGCAGCCACATGGTGGCTCACAATGAGATCTGACGCCCTCTTTTGGTGCGTCTGAAAACAGCTACAGTGTACTTATTTATAATAATAAATAAATCTTTGGGCAAGCAGGGACTGAGCCATCAGGCCAACCGGAGCCAGCAGGGTTGACTGGAGCGAGCAGAGGTCCTAAAGTCAACTCCCAACAATCAGATGAAAGCTCATAACTAACTGTACAGCTACACTGTGTACTCACATACATAAAATAAATAAACCTTAAAAACAAAACAAACAAACAAACAAACAAGCAAAAACTCCACATATACACAATAAATTTTATTTTTTAAGCATAGGTGTCTATTTTAATTAAAGTAATGATTAGGTTTTTTATTTAAATTCTAATTGGTTCCCTCATTGCTTTCCTTAATGATATTATTTATATGAACCATGAAATAGAATATAGTGATATTTAAAATACCTTAAAACTCACCTGGATTTTAATCATGGTAATTCCATTAATTTGTTTTTGTCTAGAAAAGTCTTCAACACATTTAATGGCCTCAGTTTCTCCACCTATAAAGAAAGAATGCTACCACCTGTCCTGTTTGACTCAAAGGGCTTTGTAAATGATGAAGTATAATGAAATAATACAGAGACAGGATTAACATTATTATTGCTTCCTTAAAACCCATCTCTAATATTTCAAGTCTTTGGAGGAATATACTAAGTTTTAACTTTAGATTGACATTGGATAAAGAACACTTATGTTGGGATAAAAAAACACCTGCAGTTTCTAAGAAAAAAAAATCACACCTGAATTTCAACTCAAAACAGCTGCTCATATCAAATTTACTCTCATAAATTCTTGCTAGAGAAGAAATTGTACTTATAACCTTGTGTGTACATTGTATTCTTCTGCCTTTGTCTGGAATAGCAATATACTTATCCAGATCCTTAAAACGTATTTGAGACATGAGAGAGATTGATCTTTTGACTTCATGAAGTTGGAAGACAAACAAACCTTAACTTGAAAGAAGCAAAAGTGGCACTCAAATAAATTACACTTAATATCTTCTTGGGGGGGCATATATAGAAGAAGGAAAATCAAAACCACCTCAAATATGAGATTACTACTAAAACTCTGAGGAAAATAAGTTTTTATACAAATTGAAGTGTGTGTGTGTGTGTGTGTGTTCCATTTTGTTAGCATTGTCTAAGTCATTTATTTGACTTCTAGTGTTTCAACTACCAACACGCAGCTTACAACCTCATATAAGAAAAAGAACAACAGAAGACAACAAAAGAGAAGTGACTCACCAAAATTAACAAAGGTAGCTAATAAAATAACAAAGCTAGAAGTCTCTTTATCATAGAACTATCTTTCCATTTATGAAAGAACTTCAAGTGGAGTTATTTAATTGTAGTGTTGGAAAGTAATGCTTGGGGTTAAGAAGACCACCTGATTAAATCTAAACTTCAAAGTGTTGGCAATGTTCTGCTTTTAATTTCTGAAGTCCTCAGGAGGTTATGAAAAAAATACTAAGCATTTCTCTTCTTTCACACACAACTAGGAAAATAAAGATTCCATGAATTTTGTGGTAATGTTCTTTTCTCAGTACCAGTTTTGTGACCAAAGTCCCTTTCTGACATTATTTTTTGCTCCTAAATTCCTCTCAGAGCTAATTTAAAGCATCTTATTCAACAACGTAGCCCTTTGTCTCTCATTGTTTTCAATCTTCTATTTTGAGTGGAAAAAACTAGCAAGATAGGTGTTTGAGGATGATTATGTGCCCAAATGATTAGATGCAAGATTTTGAATATATTCCAAATATAAGGCCCTTACTAAGACTTAAGATAGACCATGTTTGTATGAGATTTAAGTAACAGTATGAATTTTCAAACTGAAAGATGGTACTAAAAATGAAGAAACTGAGTCAATATGCATAAACTGGATCTCATATACTACTACATAAAAATGACTATAAAATTTAACCTGAAACATACCCAGACGAGTTCCTACAGTACATGATCATCATCTGATGTTGGGGTTGATATTCCTTTACAGTTCTGAGGAAACATAGACACCCTTAAAACTGAAACTTTAAACCCTTTTAAAGTAGGAAGTCAATGAAACTAAACAAATTATGATAACTGTGTGTTTTTATAAATCAGATTTTACAAGGGCATAGTCATATTCATCAGCTTCTAGATTATATGTGGCTATAGTTCAAAGACAGTGTTCATTAGTGGCAAAGATGAAAACATTTACTAAATGGCCCTATAAGCAAAGATTCACTTATTCTCTCTTAGAGGAATATTTATTATAAATGGTGAGCTAATTATAGAAATGTGCTTAATTAATCAAATGGAAGGCATGTATTGAAGGTTAAAATTGCTAATTTCTCTAGAATAAAATTGAGGAGACATTCTAAAAGCATTGTTGATAATAAGCACAATTTGGAACAAGCAGCATATCATAATTTTTCACAAAACCCATACTTTCTTCATCTACAAGTAAGAATAGGTGTGATTCAGAGTAAATCTGGATATTTTAACACATTTTAGAAAGAGCCCTAAAAACCTGGGGCAACTAGAGGTAGGTAAATAACTTGGTAAAATATCAGTCTTTATATTAAGAACAGCAAATACTGTTTTGAAATATTTGAAATGAATTACATCTGTAGAAAAGACTAGAATGAAAATATAAACAAGGCCAATTTTCAGACTGTCTTCTGACTGAAAGTGTTTGTGATTATAGGACTATCTCATATAACTCTCAAAATGAGATAGCTTTTATACATTTCTAAAACAAATACTTTTAATTCTACAAACATTTTTTCAGGTAACAAATTTCAAGTGAGAAACTAGAAGGATATTTTTATTTTAAATTGATGACAGAAAGAAATGAGTCTTAGAGTATTTATTTCTCACTGCAGAAGTCATGGTAGGAAATGAAAAATGGTGGGATATGTTTTTATTTATTATGAGTTTTTATTTCATGCAAATAGATTGGATACTCCAATATTCTTTTCCAGTTTTCATATGAGAAGTACAGTAAAGAACTTAGGTTAATTGCTACATAGAACAGAACCCTTAAGGGATCAATGAGGGAGAGAGTCTGTCAATTTTATTAAGTATTTTAGAGAAAACCAGATCATAATCTAGAAAGAATATGTTTGAATTATTTACAAAACATGGAAAGTCAAGACAAACAACACTCCTTGATTCAAAGATCTTAATAGACCCAAACACGTGAGTAACAGCTCAGTTTTGAATCGTGTATATAGTATAATATTTCCTGAGCTTTCATGGGGAGACCCATTTGAAGTAAAATATTACATAATCCTCAAAAATTTATGTTTCAGCCAACATGACAATAAGAAGCCTGTCTTTATCTATTTTCAAAATATCTTCTCTGTCTTAATTCTGAACATTTATGCCATCATTATGTATTCAATAATGTGCAAGAAAGTTAAGACATCTTGACTAGTAGAAAGGAAATCACAGATCAGATTAGAAATCTAAATTGAGAAAATTTATGTGTAAATGGTCTGTAAATAAATTAGTTTCCTTAAGCTATAAATATTGTAAAATCAAACATCATTCTTCAATGTAGCTTAGTATCTACCTTCTACTCTATCTTGCTCTGTGATTTATTTTGTTAATTTTTTGTTTGCTTGTTTTCTTTTTGTTTTGTGACCCTAAACAAGTTCATCTCCCTGGATTTAATTTTCTCAGTTAGAATGTTAGCAAACACCTTGGACTCGTTGGTAACACATATGCGTACCAGAGGATGGGAAATAAATCCAACCAAAATTCAAGGACCATCTACCTCAGTATAATTTCTAAGGTCCTTCATATAGCTGGATATATATAACTCTATAAATATTTTAATGGCAATTACTTCATCATATACTATTACATTTTTATAATTCACACTGGAAGTTCTCATTTAGTAATGAACAATCACTAGCAAATCTCTTTTACTTCATTTCTCTCAAGCATCAGTCTACAGTTTATGCAAAACTTTACATATAATGTCCCATAGATAGCTTGTAGAAAGCTTAACAAACTCAACACTATTGTTAAGAACCAAAACAATGTTTGTCGATTCTGTATTGCACCCCTCCTTTGAGTGTTTTTTTCTAAGTCTTGCCTTCTTGCTACTATCAAAGCTAAATTTCTTATGCGATTCAATGAATCACCATTCTCAAAATATCTATGATGGTACCTATAGCATAGTAAGTGCTATATAAGCATTGACTAATATTATTATGATTATCATTTGTAAAATGAACTGTAGGCATTTCATAGCTCATTGTTTGTCATATCAATTTAAGGGAAATTACCCAGAACACATTCATTTTTTTATTTTCTATGAAATGAAACTTCTCCCTTCTTTTCTTCCCTACCCTAAAATAACTATGTGTATGAAAATTGGATATTTCTTAAACATGTAATCTAGCTTTCAATCTATGCCATATGATTGGTTAGAAATTCTCCAAATTTTGATATGAAGATTATTGATAAGAAAATCTCCTGAGAGGCTCTTCCAGAGTCTGACAAATCTAGAGGCAGATGCTCATAGCCAACCATTGGACTGAGAATGGGGTCTCTAATGGAGGAGTAAGAGAAAGGACTGAAGGAGCTGAAGGGGTTTGCAACCCATAGTAAGAACAACAATATCAACCAACAAGACACACCAGAGCTCCCAGGGACTAAACCACCAGCCAAAGAGTACACATGGAGGGAGCCATGGCTCCAGCTGCATATGTAGCAGAGGATGGCCTAGTCACTCATCAATGGAAAGAGAGGCCCTTGGTCCTGTGATGCCCCAGTATAGGGGAATGCCAAGGTGGGAAGGTGGGAGTGGCTGGGTGGGTGGGTGGTGGAACACTGTCATAGAAGATGGGATTGGGGGTTTGCAGAGGGGAAACCAGGAAAGGGGATAACATTTGAAATGTAAATAAATAAGATATCTAATAAAAATAAAACCCCATAATCATAATCATACTGATGTCAAAATGTAGGGAACAATGGCAAAAGTGAAATTTCAATTTCTGTCATTGTTACAGTGTAAAATGGTGAGCAGTTGTTTGAACTGTAAACTACTAATAATTATGTCTATCATTAGTGATGAAATAGGTTTAAATATACAAATATTACATATCTCAAAAAAGCTTATGTATAATTTCAAATGCCTATTCTAAATGTATAAAATTTTATTGAGTTACATACAGAATGAGTTTGGCTTTTTTGTCTGATGTTTGTGGTATTTGCAAAGTTTTATTTTAACAATAAGGATCATAAAACTAAAAAAAAGTGAAAATTCATACATACTTAGTAATAATGTAGCATATGAAAGATTAACTGTGGGCAGATATTAAGTAGAAACAGAATTAGTTGTTAAGTATAATAATAAAAGAGAGAGAAGCTATAACCAAAGGAGATAATGTTCAAAACATTAAGACCACACAGCAGGATAAAGAAGTGTAAAAGGAAACTTTGTCCTAAAGTTATTTCTGTGTCGAAGACATTTTTCTTAGTTCACATGGAAACACTGCCATTTTTCATTTTAGTAAAATGAATTTCTATTTGTCATAAGAATTATTTGCTCACCGCACCCACATTTTGTTAATCAGATTGTCTTTACAAAGACTTTTCAAGCATTTTGAGTCCAAAATATTATCAACCACATTCCTTATGTTAATGAGTGATGTGTGGTTTTGTGTGCCAGTCATTTGATCATACTGGTATTGCCTAGGTTACTTTTCTAGACATTGATGGTGAAATAAATATTACTTGTTAATTTGGTTCCAGTCATTAAAATATTACAGTAAAGCCAAGACATTTTTGTCAGTTAGAGTACAGGGAATTCTTTCACTGAGAAAATAGACATATTCCATTATCAATATCATTCTATTAAGATTTTAAGTCTTGACAGTCACTGTACTAAATTTTGCAGTTATAAGAATGCTTTATTCTGAAACAGGGACTAGCTCACTAATCTAAAAATCAGAGTATTACTCATGAATTTGCATTTATACTCAGATGGACATTAAATCATCAGGACTTAGATTCCTACAAATGAACCATATTCACATTTTATAAAAAAAGGGGAAAGAGCTGTAAATCATTTCCATATAGGGTTGGGGGGAAGAGATACTTTAAGAAACTGTCAGAAGATACCATAGAAAACATTGACACAACAGTCAAAGAAAACACAAAATGCAAAAAGTTCCTAACCCAAAACATCCAAGAAATCCAGGACACAATGAGAAGACCAAACCTAAGGATAATAGATATAGAAGAGAGTAAAGACCTCCAACTTAAAGGGCCAGTAAATATATTCAATAAAATTGTAGAAGAAAACTTCCCTAACCTAAAGAAAGACATGCTCATGAACATACAAGAAGCCTATAGAACTCCAAATAGACTGGACCAGAAAAGAAATTCCTCCTGTCACATAATAGTCAAAACACCAAATGCACAAAACAAAGAATATTAAAAGCAGTGAGGGAAAAAGGTCAAGTAACATGTAAAGGCAGACCTATCAGAATTACACCAGACTTCTCACCAGAGACTATGAAAGCTAGAAGATCCTGGGCAAGTGTCATACAGACTCTAAGAAAACACAAATGCCAGTCCAGGCTACTATAGCCAGCAAAACTCTCAATTACCATAGACGGAGAAACCAAAGTATTCCATGACAAAACCAAATTTATGCAATATATTTCCATAAATCCAGTCCTTCAAAGGGTAATAAATGGAAAACTCCAACACAAGGAAAGGAACTACATCCCTGAAAAAGCAAAAAAGGTAATCTTCCAACAAGACTAAAAGAAGATAGTCACATGAACAGATATCCAACTCTAACAACAAAAATAACAGGAAGCAACAATTACTTTTCCTAATATCTATAAATATCAATGGACTCAGTTCCCCAATAAAAAGACATAGACTATCAGACTGGGTGTGTAAACATGGCCCAACATTTTGTTGCGTACAGGAAACCCACCTCAGTAACAAGGACAGACACTACCTCAGAATAAAAGGCTGTAAAACAATTTTTCCAAGCCAATGGTCCCAAGAAAAAAGCTGGAGTAGCCATTCTACTATCAAATAAAATCAACTTTCACCCTAAAGTGATCAAAAAAGATACAGAGGGACACTTCATACTCATCAAAGGTATGATCTACCAAGATGAACTTTCAAATTCTGAACCTCTATGCTACAAATGCAAGGGCATTTACATTCATAAAAGAAACTTTACTAAAGCTCAAAGCACACATTGCACCACACACAATATTAGTAGGAGATTTCAACACCCCACTCTCTGCAATGGACAGATCATGGAAACAGAAACTAAACAAAGAAACAGTAAGACTAACAGAAGTTATGAAACAGATGGATTTAACAGATATCTATAGAACTGTTTATCCTAAAACAAAAGGATATACCTTCTTTTCAGCACCTCATGGTACCTTCTCCAAAATTGACCATATACTTGGTCACAAATCAGGCCTCCACAGATACAAGAAGATTGAAATAATTCCTTGTATCCTATCAGATCACCATGAACTAAGGCTGCTCCTCAATAACAACATAAACAATAGAATGCCCACATACACGTGGAAGCTTAACAACACTCTACTCAATAATAACTTGGTCAAGGAAGAAATAAAGAAAGAAATTAAAGACTTTCTAGAGTTTAATGAAAATGAAGCCACAACATACCCAAACCTATGGGACACAATGAAAGCAGTCCTAAGAGGAAAACTCATAGCTCTAAGTGCCTCCAAAAAGAAACTGGAG
>JADRCD010027753.1:0-10359 GCA_019843815.1 Montemys delectorum
TGTGTGTGTGTGTGTGTGTGTGTGTGTGTGTGTATGTGAATCTGTCTACGTGAATCTGTGTGTCTGTGTGTGTGTGTGTCTGTGTGTGTATACACTCATCGAAGTGGAGTTGGGTAGGGAAATGTGGAAGCCCTGATGATCAGTCAGAGTAAAAGTAAGTGCTGGGTAGTTGGACCCTGGTTACTGGGTAAATAAAAAAGTAAATAGTTTTTTTAACTATATATTTTGGCCTGTTGTAGGTTGTATGAGGCAGGTGACTATAAATTGGAAATAGGAGTCAAGACTGACTTCTTGGTCTTTTGTTTGTTTTGTTTTGTTTTATTTTTCAAAACAGGGTTTCTTTGTATAGTCTGAGCTGTCATAGACCAGGCTGGTCTAGTCCTCACAGTGATCTGCCTCCCAAGTGCTGTGTCTTAGTTAGGGTTTTACTGCTGTGAACAGATACCATGACCAAGGCAACTCTTGTAGGGCAACATTTAATTGGGGCTGCCTTACAGGTTCAGAGGTTTAGTCCATTATCATCAAGGTGGGAGCATGTGTTTTAGTCAGGGTTTTTATTTTTGCACAAACATCATGACTAAGAAGCAAGTTGGGGAGGAAAGGGTTTATTTAGTTTATTTCTACATTGCTGTTTATTACCAGAGGAAGTCAGGACTGGAACTCAAGCAGGTCAGGAAGTAGGAGCTGATGTAGAGGCCATGGAGGGATGTTTTTTGTTGGCTTGTTTCTCCTGGCTTGCTCAGCCTGCTCTCTTATAGAACTCAAGACTATCAGCCCAGGGATGGCACCACCCACAAGGGGCCCTACCCCCTTGATTACTAATTGAGAAAATGCCCCACAGCTGGATCTTATGGAGGCACTTTCTCAACTGAAGCTCCCTTTTTTGTGATAACTGCAGCCTGGATCAAATTGACACACAAAACCAGCCAGTACAGCATGGCAGCATCCAGGCAGGCATGGTGCTGGAGAAGGAGCTGATAATTCTATATCTTCATCTGAAGACTGCTAGCAGAAAGAATACTTGCCCCTAGGCAGCTAGGTTGAGGGTATTGAAGCCCATCCCCACTGTGATACACCCATTCCAACAAGGCCACGCCTCTTAATAGTCCCACTCCCTGGGCTGAGAATATATACAAACCAACACACGCTGCTGGTCATTCTAATGAACTGATTTTGTCAATGTTAGGAATGGGTTGGTTAAAATGATTGCCCAACAACAGAACAAAGAAAACATTCTGTAAGAATTTGTAGTCCTGAACTTCCAGTGAGGGATGTTGCTCTTCCTTTTTGTAGAGGAAACATCACCCAAGAGTAGCTCAGAACACCATTGTGATTTTAGAGGTATATTATTTTATTTTGAACACAGATAACTACCTGAGAAGTTCCTTTTTGAACTGAACAGATATATCTGTTCCTGTGTCTACATATCTGCTACAAGGTTGAACCGTCTTATTCTAGTTCTTCAGGTTAACTTTTTAAGAATTTAAGAAGGATTCCCAAATGGAGTAGTGGAAATGTGTTTTCCTTTTTTCCATTTTTTGCTATTTATTTATTTATTTATTTATTTATTTATTTACTAACACTCCAGATTATATCCCCCCCCACCCCCTCCCCCCCCCCACCTGTTCCCCATCCCATACTTCCTCCTCACCCCTTGTCTACACGAGGATGTCCTCACCTTCCTCCTAACCAGACCTGAACTCCCTGGGGCCCCCAGTCTCTTGAGGGTTAGGTGCATCTTCTCTGAATGAACCCAGACCCAGCAGTCCTCTGCTGTATATGTGTTGGGGGCCTCATATCAGCTAGTGTATGCTGCCTGGTTGGTGATCTAGTGTCTGAGAGATTTCAGGGGTCCAGATTAATTGAGACTTCTGGACCTCCTGCAGGGTTGCCCTTCTCCTCAGCTTCTTTCAACCTTTCCCTAATCCAAGCACAGGGGTCAGCAGCTTCTGTCCATTGGTTGGGTGCAAATATCTGCATCTGACTCTTTCAGCTGCTGTTGGGTCTTCCCTAGTGCCATCATGATGTTCTTCTACTCATAAATAGGAGGGAAAATAACTTTTTGACATGTCCGGATTCATTAAATGAATCCTGGTCTTTGGCTCAAATGACTTAGTTGTCGATATAAGAACTGCATTTGAGTAGCTAACTGGCCTTGTTGTTAGCCCTACAGTTTATGCCCTCTGTATTTTCTCTTATGATCTATTGGAAAATTTAGCTTTGTGGAATTGAGGTGTTATAGGTAGTACAAGGACATTGTCCTCAAAGTTGTCTGTATACAGGGGCTGGTGAAGTGGCTTAGCAGGTAAAGACTGCTAAGCCTGGTGACATGACAGAACCACATGGTGAAAGGAGAAACTACTGCAAGTTGTCCTCTAGCATCTGTACCCCCTCCCAATATATAAATGTTAAAAAAAGATTTGTATACTGGCATCTGCAAAACTATAGATTTGATTAAATTAAGAGATAAGATTTTCCTGTGGGCTCAGTATAATCCAGTAATCTTTGTTAAAGGGTCAGAATCAGTATAGTCAGAGTCAGTGTGGTCTGTCTGATTAGTATAAAACGCCTGAAGTAGAATTGTCAGCATTTGGATCTCTTGGGATCTGTGGTGGATGCAAGTAGTATTTTTCTTTTTTCTTTCCTTTTTTTTTTTTTAAAAGGTTTTCTTATTTATTATATGTAAGTACACTGTAGCTGTCTTCAGACACACCAGAAGAGGGCATCAGATCTCATTACAGATGGTTGTGAGCCACCATGTGGTTGCTGGGATTTGAACTCAGGACCTTCAGCAGAGCAGTCAGTGCTCTTAACCACTGAGCCATCTTTCCAGCCCCACAAGTAGTATTTTTCAAAGTAGTTTCCTGGAGACTGAATCTAATAAAACTAGAGAGCATAACTATATATTGGTAAAGCAAGTATGTAAGAAGGATGACTAGCCATCCATTTGACTTGGAGACCTGATTTAAATAAAGATAACTGGATATCACGTAGAAAAATGTCAGTGGTTCTGGGGGGGACTTGTCAGACCATTAATATACTTCCTCTTAGCAAATATTTATATGCTCTTGCAGAATCACTTAAGTAGCACATGGCCCTACCTTAATTTTTTAGGCAGTTAAAGTCAAGCTCAGAAATGGTATCTTAACCAATACATTTTAGCTAGGGCAGGATGATTTGGTTATAGACCCTTGCTATCCACAGACTTTTTGGCCGATACTGGAAACTTTTTTGGTCATGCTGGAGATTGAACTCAGGCACATGCTCTGCCACTGAGTTACATTACATGAGGAATATTTTGCAGTTATTTTTTTGAGATCAGTGTTGCTCAAGCTGACCTCAAAGTTCTGGGCTCAAGAGACCTTCCAGCTCAGCTTCCCAAGTAGATAAAACTATAGATCCACACCACCTTACCTACTTTAATTCACCATTATTTTAACAATGGGAGAATCTGTTACTGCTCCATTATCCAAATTCTGAGGTAGGAGGAAATTTCTGGTTCACAAGAAGGCCTCAGACATTTTCTAGACCATTCACTTAGAAAACTGAGGTTCCAAAAACAAAGTACCCCTAGTCCTTTCCTGCCATAGGTCTTGGCTTATCACTCTCAGTCCACTTTCTTCTTCTGTGGCACTTCTTAAAGTGTGTCCTCTGCAGTGGCATATTTTTCTGTTTATGATGCCAACGGGTTAAATAAAATAGCTTGTAAAAGCTTTAATCTTAGGGGGTTGAGCAGTTTTGCTGTAATAGTTGGTAATGATCACTGAGCTTTCGTGATGTCAATGCTGCTAATAAGAACAGAGTATGCATAAGACCCCGTTATTGTTAAACACTTTCTTCCAGATTCCAAGTCAGTCAGTTATTGCTGAATGAACCATAATTATGAAAAGAATCTTACTCTTTGCATATCGGAACATATCCTGTCTTCATTATGACTTTTTCAAGGTTGAATAATCCTAACTGCACCTGGTTTCAGCTAGTAACTTTGGGGGGAATGTAATCTTTGTTTACCATGATCTTTTTGTGGCAAATGAGGCATAAACAGTGTCAAATGTGTTACATGAAGTGTGATATTAGTTTGACTGTAAAATGAGCTATTTGAATCTTTGAATCCAATATTAGGGTCTTTATTTTTCTTTGCATGGAATTTTGTTTTTTCATCTTTAACTGTTGTGAGGATGACTTCTAATTTTCTGTGCTACTCTGAATTTTTTTCTTTAAATCATCCTCAGCATCCCTTTCCCTCTCCTTATATTCCTCACTTAGCCCCCTACCCCCACCTCCTTGTTGAAAAGCACACAACTCTTGTAAGAGGTTTTTGAATGATCTGCAGAAATGAAAATCCTTAAGATAGTCTTATTTCTTTCTGCAAGAATCAGTAACAGGAGAAAACACTGATGAAACTAGGGTAATTGGCCTTGTGAACAATAAAGTAACCTTTTGCATATTTCAGAATTTCCTTAGTATCTAAGATCAACGGTTGTGTGAGTGGCTGTGTTGATTACTCATAATTCATGGAGCCTGGGAATTTGCAAAGTTGACCATCTCTTGAGTTGACTGTCAAGTCTTTGGAGTTATTCCATGATGGCCAGTTTTCATGAACAGTGATTTGATGTCTGCAAAGGCATGTTTTACTGCCATAGTATTGATTACCTGGTGACTAGAAAGGAACACAAATATGAACTAGCTAGATTTTGTTTTAGTAGCTTGTGAGGTAGATAAGCTTAAAATAGATTATAGTAGAACAGTCTCCTGAGACTAGTATTATCTAGAATAAGAGGTAGGAACTATAAACTACTTTCTCCAAGTATAACTTCATATATAGGAAAAATACTAACATGCTTGTTCTTATGCACAAATAATAGTTTTTTAGCAGTAAATTTAAGTGCTAAACAATTTAGATTACTGTATTCAGGCTTATAAGTTCTCATTAGAGGTTTTAAGTAGATTTATTGGAAAATACTTTGTTTCTTCCAATTTGGGCAATTTTGGCTCTAGTGGAAGTATTCATACCAAGTTAGAGAGTTATTTTGCTACTTTCTCCCATAGCCACAGCTTGTACCATTATGTTGGTATATATGCCATAAGTATAGAACAATGAACTGGTCTTTGGGAGTGGGAAGCAGGTGTATCTTTTGGGTGGAAGTTAGTTTCACAAAGGTGTAAATATGTGAACACATTCATTGGGCCTTTGTAATAGCCCCTTTAACTTGAACTATTTGAAAGCTTTTTATTTCCTGTTTTCCTTTGTTTTTTTTCAGGTGTGGTTTTTCTGTTTGGCAAAGTATGGGTCGAATCAGCCAAAACTCATGTGAGCTGTTGTGTTATGGTGAAAAATATTGAGCGAACACTCTACTTCCTTCCCCGTGAAATGGTAAACATTAGTGATTACCTTTTAATCTCAGCAGTTGTGTATGACACACATTCTGTATTCTGCAGGGTAGGAATTCTCTATATCCCCTAATCTTTTAGTTCTACCTACTGACCATTCACTCATCAGCAACTCTTTTAGGGGTGGAGAAAATGAAGAAATGAAGTATAACTGAGCTTTTCAGAATATTTGGCAGAATAAAAGTTTAAATATATATAATGCTGGGGGCTGGAAAGGTTGCTTTTAGAGGTGAGGAGCTGTTACTGTTGTTCTACAGAACTCAGGTTGAGTTCCTGGCACCCACATCAGGTAGTCTGCAACTCCCGGAGATCTAACACCCTTTCTAGACTGCGCTGGCACTTTCATATACATAGGTACATATAAACATAAATTTTTTTGTTGTTTGTTTTCAAGACAGGGTTTCTCTGTGTAACCCTGGCTGTCCTGGAACTCACTCTGTAGACCAGGCTGACCTCAGACTCACAGAGATCCATCTACCCCTTCATCCGGAGTGCCAGGATTAAAGATGTGTGCTATTACAACTCACTTCATAGACATAGTTTTAAGAATAATAAATGTTTAAGATATATGTAATGCTTTCATTTTTCTTACTCTGAAATGTGGCATGTCATTTGACTCAGTTTTCATGCTTTTGTTCAGTAGGCAGCAGTAACAACTCCATGGCTATCTGACAGAATAGTTTCCATTTCCTTCCCCCTCTTTGTCTGAGCTTTTAACATCTTCAGTTCCGCTAAGCCCTAGCCCTTGCCACTCTTCATCTCAATTGAGATGTGAAGCTTCTGGGCCAGAATTTAAAACATTTGTTTTTTCCATTTTTCCATTGGTCATCTTTATTCTGATTAGCTTTTATAATGCACTGGGGGAACTTGGCAATGGATTTAGTATACTTCTTAGGGTTGTGTCTTCACATTCATTTGTAGAATTATGCCAGGCAATATTTAAATGAGTAGAGGTGAAAGTTGATTTAGGCTTCTGGCTTTTTGTGGTTGAGAAGACTTACACTCTTTTCCCTTCATTCTCTGCATGGGAGAACAGAAAATTGACCTAAACACAGGGAAAGAGACAGCAATTCCAGTTACAATGAAGGATGTCTATGAAGAATTTGATTCAAAAATTGCTGCAAAATATAAAATAATGAAGTTCAAGTCCAAGGTTTGTATTCAATGCTGTATTGTTTTCTGGTTCTTCTTTATCTCCTAATTTGGCAAGTAGTTATTGCACATTCATGCAGAATATCTTCTGCATAGTTATAACTCATTAAATGGAAATTTCATAGGTATGGATGAAAAAGCAGCATGTTAGATTTGTAAAAATACTTTTTAAAAAAATCACTTATGATGCCAGGCATTGGTGGCGCACGCCTTTAATCCCAGCACTTGGGAGGCAGAGGCAGGTGGATTTCTGAGTTTGAGGCCAGCCTGGTCTATCTACAGAGTGAGTTCCAGGACAGCCAGGGCTACACAGAGAAACCCTGTCTCGAAAAAAAAAATTACTTACGAAGGAATGGTCATAAATTTGAATAGAAAGATGATTTGTGGCAAGTTAGTTGCAGAATATTGGTTTGCAGAATATCATGTTCCTATTCTGAAATGATGAAGAAACTATTATGATTTGTTTACACTAGTTATTACCAGTGCATTCTTTTAAGAGGATTGAGTAATGTTTTTGCCTTTAAAGCTCCATGCCTATGATACTGTTCCTAATAGAATGGAAATGTTCTGTTCCTGTGACTTGTATGGTATAATGTCTTGATTTTGATATGCTATTGATGGCTTTGGCTATAATATGGCGACTGTAGCCCATTCAAAAATACTGGCTATAAAAAATTGTAATAAAAGTAGGATTGAGTTGCTATAGAGGCTATCACTCCTAATACCTAGAGCTTGAAATTGAGAGTAATATCTTTAAAATTCCAGAAATAGTATACAAAGACCCAGGTTTTTTGATCACTGTCACTGCAGATAGACAGTAACAAACTCCAAAACCAAAAAAAATTTGAGAAATGTATTATGATGGTAAAGAATATAGGTGCTAGAGCTGGATTGCTTGTACTTTCAGGCTTTGTACTGTTGCGTACTAGTGTGCAACTGGGGAAGTATGGTCACTTTTCTGTGCTGAGAAAGGGGCCATATTGCAAGAGTTGCAGAAAGAGTTAATATGCTTAATTCATATTAGGTGCTAATTCATACTGGAGTAGTCTTGGACAGATAGCCGATACTCACTGAATGTGAGCTGAATTTATAATTTCAGTTTTATTTTTCCAGTAAGATGCAGTTGCTTAATTTCAAAAGTAGCAATGTGAGAAATTAATTATTTTTGCCAGCTGGTGGTGGCGCACGCCTTTCATCCCAGCACTTGGGAGTCAGAATCAGGCGGATTTCTGAGTTTGAGGCCAGCCTGGTCTACAGAGTGGGTTCCAGGACAGCCAGGGCTATACCGAGAAACCCTGTCTCGAGAAGAAAAAAAAAAAGAAATTATTTTTTTGGTTACCCTGCATGCAACTATTTATTTACATTCAACTATTGCATTCAACTATTTACATTCAAGAGGTGTTCTTTAGTATTTTTTTTCTTTTTTTGCCACTAGGTGTTTTATTATTAGTTGAAAGAGAAAAGATACTTCTTTGTTTTGTCTATATTCTGTTAGGATGGTGATTCCTAGAGATTAAATATGAGAACATGTGTTATATGTAGACCATACTGGCTGATTTAATTTTTGCACTTTTTATTAATAATGTTTAAATATCTGCTTACCCAGATAGTGGAAAAGAACTATGCTTTTGAGATACCTGATGTTCCAGAAAAATCTGAGTATTTGGAAGTTAGATACTCGGTAAGTCAAAGAAAACTATAGGGTTTCATTTAGAATGACATTTTTCAATCTTTGAACCTTCAACCGACTTTCAGTTCTGAATGTTGGTAGGGTTCCTGAATCCCACAGTTCATGAATAATTGAAATGGATAAAATTAAGTAATAGTGCATAGGTTATACTGCCTTTTAAGTATACATCTTCAAATAAGTAAGTTGAAACAGTACAACTGTTTGTCGAGCAGAATAGATAATAGTGCATGATGGAGTTGAACATCATTAGTTTGCTGAAGTGTCTTGTGAGCAGAGGAAAATGTAAGAGCTGAGCAATAGCACCTCTGCGGTGCTGTTTTTGCTCCTGAGAGGTGAAGTCATCACCGTGGATATTAATTAACTGGACCTTAACCCTTTTACCTCTGTTCTGGTGTTTCGAGCCTAATGTTAGGAAAGGGAAACTTTTCCTAAATTTTTTGACAGTGGTGATGAAAAACAATATGGACGCATTTTCAGTGAGTCCCGCTCTTGCTTTCATTCTTCTAATGGCGCGGTGCTTGCTTGGTTATTCTTTATCAGTGAGCAGAACAGCTCTGGACAGAAATTCTCTTTTGGGGGAGTTCTTGTCCTACTTTTCTTCTAATGGGTGTCATCAAGATGCATTATTTTGTCATGAATTGTTTTTCTTTTCCCACTGTGAATTGTTTCAGATTTCATTTGTAGCAAATTACATTTCATATACATTAAAGGGATTCTTCTGCTGCTCCATATTTGTTTATTTCAAATATAGACTGGGAGATGTGAACTAATAGTTTTAAACAACAACAACAAAAATGTTTATTTTCTTCTTTAGGCAGAAGCGCCACAGCTTCCACAGAATTTAAAAGGAGAAACATTTTCTCATGTATTTGGAACTAACACGTCTAGCTTGGAACTGTTTTTGATGAATAGGAAGATCAAAGGACCTTGTTGGCTTGAAGTAAAAAATCCACGTAAGGAAAAATGCTAAGTAGATTCCTGACATTTCTTTTTACTTTCTTCCCTTTTATTGAAAATAGAATCTTTTCTCATATAATATATCCTGACTATAGTTTTCCCTCCTTCTACTTCCCCAGTTTCTCCTCATCTCCCCTCTCCGGATCCATTCCCTTTCTGTCTTATTAGAAAAGAATAGGCTTCTAAGAGAACAATGAAACATGACAAAATAAAATAAAATGAAAATGAAAATAAGATGAAGTTAAAACTGTCATTGATGTTGGACATGGCAACCCAACATGAGGAAGTGTCCCAAGAGCAGGCACAAGAATCAGAGACCTACTCATTTTTCAACAGTCAAGAGTCCCATAAAAATACTAAGTTAAATGCTGTAATATATACACAGAGGACCCAGTACAGACCTATGTAGACCCTGTGCTTGTTGCTTCAGTCTCTGAGCTTATGTACCTTGTATAATTGATTCAGAAGGCCTTTTTCTACTGATGGCTGTTGCAATCTCAGTAGGATTTCCTGAGGTCTGAGAGGAGGGATTTGATGAAGACTACCCCCTCTCCACATAATGTCTGGCTGTGGGTCTCTGCACTTGTTTCCGTCTGCTGCTGAAGGAAGCCCATGATGATGACCAGATTTAGGAGTGATTTTAGTAACACCTTTTTAAAAAAAAAAAAAACTGCCAGTAGTGTATTTATCCTAGATCTCTAGGGTATCTAGTCTCTGGTTCTTGGTTACTGAAGCAATGTTGGTGTGGAGTGGGCCTTAAGGCAAATCGGACATTGATTGGGTACGCCTACAAGTTCTTTGCCACCATTGCACTAGCATATTTTGCAGGCTGGACAGATTGTAAGTCAAAGGTTTCTTTTTTTTTTTTGAAATTTTTTTTTAAGTTTTATTTATTGCATTATGATGAGAAAAGTTTCATGATTTCAATTTATCTGAATTTGTTAACATTTAAAAACATATTTTAAGTAAATGGAATTAAATCACATTCTTGTGTTCCTTTTGTACCCCAACTCCTCCCAGAGACCCCTCTCTTCAAAACCTACAATATCTTTCTTTGTCATAATCTTTAAAATTTATAAAATATTATAACAATAAAAATTAGTATTATAAAAGTTGTTTGTTATAAAACAACAATCAATTTAACAGTCTTATGTTGATGCTTGTCTACA
>JADRCD010027756.1:0-15083 GCA_019843815.1 Montemys delectorum
GAGGTCAGGTATAAGGAATTTTATTCAGAAAAGGGAGATGGGTGAGGACCTGCAGACTGGGTAGAGGCAGGCAGACAAGAGCAGAGCCATGCGGGCACAGAAGGGAAGACAGGGGCAGAGGAAATAAAACCCTGGCATTCTTAAGACAGCACTTAACTGTACCCATAACACCAGGATTAACAAATCCTGACATGTCTCAAACTTCAGGATTAGGAACTAACTAGTAAGCAACTTAAGGCATTGTTAGATCAAAAGAGACACAAAGTCAAATTCTTCTAACTACAATTTAGGCTATCACTGCATTACATTTCATAAATTAATATAATATTTACATTTCTTTATGTAATTATGTAAGTTTATAGCAAAGATTATTATATGAGGCCTTACACACACTATCAAAGTCAAATTAGCTTTGATAAGATTTATGAGAATCTTTAACACTTAAACCATATTTTATCCACACACATGATTCTTGAGATGACCTTTGATTTGTTTTCTCTTTCTGACATTTGTATTAATGACATATCATATACATGAAAGATGGCTAATGACAGATAGAAGTTGCCTGCTAAGTCATAGGAGTAAGATACACAATTTAAATGTTTTAGGGGTATATGTATAAGGCCCTGAGAATAAATTACTAATTCTGTGGACAGAAGAGTTTGCTTTCAAATTTGCTCTAGGCAGGCGCAAGGGTGTTCAATGGTATATTCATTATCAAGCTCAAAATTGCCATAGGTTTCTCTTAAATTCTCCTTAAGTAGCTTGTTTGCCAGTCCTAAAGACTTCATCCCTTAAGAGTCTTTTTTAAAATGTGATTTGAGAATTCTGCTAATGTGTGTGTCACAATCATTAATGTAACTATATGTAGTCATATGAATAAGAATGTCTCCACAGATTTGGACACTTGGTCAGCGGGTGGTGCTGTCTGGAAGAGATTAACAGGTATGGCCTTGCTAGAGGAAGAAAGTCCCAGGAGGTAAGCTGTGAGAGGTTAAAGACTGTTGCCATATCCAGTCTGCACTCTCTGCTTCATGCTTTGTGGCTGAAGATGTGAGGTCTCTACCTTGTACTCCAGCTGCCATGCCCACTGCTTGCTGCATTGCTTCCCATCATGATATCTATTAAACTATGAACAAAGTTACTTTCTCATGGAAAAAGGAACAGGAAGGTTACTTCCTCAGGTTTGCAGCTTACTTGGCAGAACACCAGGACTATCTGCTTGAGAAAGTATGCTTCCTGGGTCTCAGTCTGCTGAGAATGACAAAGACCTTAGGTTGTTAAGAAGCTAGCAAGCTGGGAGCTGTCTCCTGGTGCCAATTCTCTACAAATAAAATATATTTTCAAATTTAAAACCAGGTATAGTGTATTACACCTATACATTGAGTGTCTAGGGGATAGAATGAGGAGAATCAGGAGTTCAAGGCCAGCCCCATTTACATAATGAGTTCAGGACAAGGCTAGACTACATAAACATAGTCTCAGTTAAAAGAAAAAAATGAATAAATAAAAGAAAAATAAGTGAGAAAAGAAGTGAGATTACTCATTTAAGAGCACCTTTTACTCACCAAGATTTCTTCTGTGAAATGTCAGTGAGAAAATCCTTACAGATGGTGTAATGAGGAGGGCAGACACATCTGACGCTCAGGTGGATGTGAAGACTATGGATACAGATCAGGAGTGCAGCATTTGCCTGTCATCCAAGAGGCTGTGTATGGGTTTAGTGTCAATACTGAAGGAAAAACACAAAGCCAAGCAAATCCCACAAGAAAGTAAAACTATGTTTCTATATGAAGGCAAAGACACCTCCCAAGTAGTGGAAGTTAGTTAAGAATCAGAAGAGAACAAAGTTTACAAACATCTGCTACTTCTCCCCAATAGGTTTCTTTCGCCTCTGAGAATAATCTGTCAACTCCAGAGGAGTGGCTGAAGAGTGGGCCATGTTTTTAACAAACACCATACTAAAGTAATAAGAACTGGAGTCCAAGAATCTTCCAAACATACTGATCTCTATATAAGAGGATAGTATCTTAGAAATAAGAACAAACTAGAAGTAAACAAATCAAATTTTCCAGAAATTAAACCCCACCTCACATTAGTTTATCTGTGAAGTGGACTGAAGCAACACTAGCAAGAAGCAACTGGCAAGACCAACTATATTCCACCATGACAGCACTTTTGTTTACTTGTTTCTACAGCCAATTTACAAATATGATTGTGACACAAAGAAATAAAGTATACAAATAAGAACCACCATAGAACAAAATTAGTGGATAGTGAACTTTAGCCTTTTCAATAACCATGCTATGTTTATGGAGATAAAACAAAGGATAAAAGTTAACTTATAAAAGGATAACCTATAAAAGACTTTAGCCTTAAAACAAATTTCAAATATGGTGAATCATGCCTGTTGTTCAGAAGTCTGAGACTGGAAGAGAGTCAAAAGTTCAAGGCAAGCTTGGGCTACATAGGAGTTCCAAGTTCAAGGCCAGCAAGGGCTACCAAATAAGAAATTATCTTTTTATGGGAGGGGAGAGCAAAGCTCTTATACTAATGAACTCAAGGTAAAGATTTTCAGCAGCATGGGAAATGGTACATCCTTAAGCATAGAGTCATCAACAGGTGTCCTTGCCACTAGACAACTTCTACCTGCCGTAAGACCAAATACAAGGCAAGTGATAGATACAAAGTATATATACATTTATCAACACTTGCATTGATACTCACTGCCCTAGTTAGGGTTATTATCACTGTGATGAAACACTGACTAGAATAAAGTTGTGGAGGAAAGAGTAAATTTGCCTTACTCTTCCACTTTGTAGTCCATCACTGAAGCAAGTTGGGACAGGAACTCAAGTGGGGCAATAACCTAGAAGCATGAGCTAATGCAGAGGTCAATGCTTATGACTCCTCAGCTTGCTTTCTTATACAGTCCAGAACCACCAAACCAGGGGTGGCCACACCCACAACAGCCTGGGCCCTCCTGTATCAACAAATTAGAAAATACCCTATAAGCTTGATTACAGTCTGAACTTATGGGGTGGCATTTCTCAATCAAGATTCCCTCCTTTATGATGACTATAGCTTATGTCCAGCTGGCATAAACCTAGACAGCACATTTATATGCACATTCATATTTAACTGAAACAAAAAAGAATCTTGTTTCACATACTCAAATATTATAGTGAAAATATATTAAATTGCCATTAATGATCCATGTGATTGGATAGTCAAGAGTGATTCAGGCCAGCCAGGGCTGACCTGTTTCCAAGAAAGAACAAAAACAAGAACAAAAAACAAACAAGCAAAATGAACAAAAACATCTTTTCCAGAACTGGAGAGATGCTTCAGAGGATAACAGAACATGCTACTCTTGCAGAGGACCAGAGTCTGGCCAAAGCAACCACATCTAGCAGATCACAACCACCTCTAGCGCCAGCTCCAAGAGCTCAGACACACTCTCTGCATGCCTGTACCTTGGTTCACATGTGTACACACCCATTACCACCACCAAACAGCTGAATTTTAGAATTTTAAAATAAGAGCATTTAGTACAAATGTATCAGTAGGAATATATAGTGTATAACCTTTACCTAAAAGGGCATGGAAAACCTCTGTAATGAGCCAAGAATGTAGACTAGCCAGTTTCAGGAACCTGTTGGCCACAAAGCCTCCCACCCCCCAACCCCCAGTTAGGTCCAAGAACAAAAAGCAGGATATGAGCCATCTGGGTGGTTCTAGGGAACAGTCGGTCATAAAGTGAATTGCATTGACCAAACTACATTCTTGTGAATAATGAGTGTACAGGATGTTTTCCTTATGACCCTGACTCAGTCAGGGGTTGGGTCCCTTTAGAATTTCCCACTGTTTTTTGTTATGTTTCCTTGGTAACCCCCTCACCCCCCTAGTTTGTGGTTTTTCCATTTAAATACCCCTCACTTCTTGTGCTTGGGATTGAGCTCCTCTGCCCTGCATGGGTAATGAACTTGACCCCAGTATACTGGCTTCCCCCTAAATAAACCTCTTGTGCTTGCAGCAAGATCAGTCTCTTGTGAGTTACTGGGTGGTCGTGTCATCCTGAGACTTGAGTGAGGGTCTCCGAGTTCCAGGGTCTTTCATTTTGGGGGCTCATCTGGGATTTACGACCACCCTTGACTCTCTGAATACCCCTTGGAGGGGAGTCTGTCTGTCCAATTGTGTCTGTTTGAAGTTTTTACTCGTAATTTGTCTGTGAACTGCCTGCCTGTTTTTAATCTGTTTCTCACTCTCATTCTCTGTAGCTGGTCGAATCCCAAGAGGGGATAGTAAAGTTTATCTCTGAAGTTTATTTGCAGTCTGCAACTCCCTGCCCTCCATGAGGAGGAAAGGAGGCTAATTGGCAGATGTGCCAGGATCACTGAAGTCCCAGTGGAAATTGGGGATTGGGATCCTCGTGGAAACCTGGAGGTATCCCCTTTGGAGGGCAGAGCTCCTCGAGAGAAGGGTGTGTCTGTTCTCCCAGTTGTTTAGTCTTTTCAATTGGCTCTGCTTGTGCTGCTCTTGTTGTCTCACTCTTTGTCTGATTTTTGTGCTGTGTTTGTGATTTTTTTGTTGCCCTTGTGACTACGACCATGGGACAAAAGGTAACTGCTCCTTTGACTTTGACGTTAGATCACTGGACAGAGGTTAGAGACAGAGCACATGACTTGTCAGTTCAGGTAAAGAAAAGACTGTGACAGACATTTTGCGCCTCAGAGTAGCCAACATTTGGAGTTGGCTGGCCACCTGAGGAAACTTTGATGCCACCATAGTCTCTTCTGTCAAGAACTTGTTTGTCAGCCCGGACCAGGGTCCCATCCCGATCAATAGCCATACATTATTGTGTGGCAGGACCTGGTCTGAAATCCTCCACCTTGGGTCAGACCATGGGTGAGTTGGAGGCCAGATTCCCGAATTCTGGCTCTCAAAGAACTAGACTGCAAACAGAAAGTAAAGCCTCCAAGGAAGGGTGACATGACTCAGCCCGAGAGTCTGCCCTCCTAAAAAATCTATCCCGAGATTGAGGAGCCTCCCGAGTGGCTCGAGCCACCTCCCTCTCCCCCTCCTTATGGTTTATCCCCTGCCCCGGATTCTGGAGTTGGAGAAGCAGCTGGAGATGGGCCAGCCTCAGGAACTTGTAGCCAACGTGCTCAAAGACCTACATAGGGACCAGGAGCACCTGACTACACTGTGGCTTTACACCTTAGAGTATACTGTCCCTCCCTTCAGTTCCAGCCTCTCCAGTATTGGCCCTTTTCCTCCGCAGATCTTTACTATGCAAAAAATAACCATCCTTCCTTCTCAGAAAATCCTGCAGGGTTGACTGGTCTGATGGAATCATTAATGTTCTCTCACCAGCCCACTTGGGATGATTGTCAGCAGCTCTTACAGGTCCTTTTCACCGCTGAAGAGAGGGAAAGGATTCTCTTAGAAGTCTGCAAAAATGTGCCTGGAGTGGATGGTGCCCCAACTAACCTCCTTAATGAGATTGATGCTGGATTTCCTCTGAATTGCCCCAATTGGGATTACAATAACGAGCAAGGTAGCTGGAAGGCTGGCCGTCTACCAACAACTCTCATAGCAGGTCGCAAAGGGGCCGTTAGATGACTCACCAATCTGGCCAAGGTAGGGGAAGTCCTGCAGGGACCAACAGAACCACCTTCTGTGTTATTAGAATGACTAATGGAGGCCTATAGACGCTACACCCGTTTTGACCCGACCTCTGAGGCTCAGCAACTGGCGGTGGCTATGGCTTTCATGGGGCAATCAGCATCAGATATCAGAAGGAAATTAGAGAATAAGAGAATATGTCCTTACAGGACATAGTTAGGGAAGCTGAGAAACTATTTCATAAGAGAGAAACAAGGGAAAAAATGAAAGAGAGAAAGAGAGAGAGAGAGAGAGAGAGAGAGAGAGAGAGAGAGAGAGAGAGAAAGGGAAAAAAGAGAAGCTGAAGAAAGGGAGAATAGGCAGGATTGTAGACAGGAAAAGAATTTTGCAAGAATCCTGACCGTAGTTGTAGGAGATAAGAAAGAGGTAAGTGGAAGACCTAGGCAGACAGGGTACCTGGGCAACCAGAAGACAAGAATGAACAACGAGGGACAAAGGCACTTTCTAGAGAAGGATCAGTGTGCCTACTGTAAAGAAAAGGCCACTGGGTGAAAAAATGCCCCAGGAAGAAAAGGAGAGCTCCAAGGGTGCTGGCACAGGAAGAAGATGACTAGAGGGGACGGAGCTGGACCCCCTCTCTGAGCCTAGGGTAACCCTAAAAGTGGAGGGTACCCCCATGGACTTTCTAATAGACACTGGAGCTGAATGTTCTGCACTCTGACAACCATTAGGGAAATTAAACAGTAAAAAGACTGTGGTAATTGGCACAACAGGGCAGAAAATGTACCCATGGACCACCTCTCACACTGTGTACTTAGGCCGGGGACAGGTGACTCACTCCTTCCTGGTAATCCCTGAATGTCCAACACCTCTCTTGGGAAGAGACTTGTTGACTAAATTAAAGGCTCAAATTAGATTCACTCAGGAAGGACCAAAAGTAGAGTGGGGGAAACCTTCTTCTATGGTTTTGACATTTAAACTTGAAGATGAATATCGGAAGCATGAGGTCCCTGATCAGGTATTAACTTCTGTTCTAGACAAATGGCTGAAGAGGTTCCCAGAAACCTGGTCAGAGACTGCTGGCATGGGAATGGCTATACAAACACCTCCAGTGGTGGTGGGACTGAAAACGCATGCTACCCTATACGTATCCGACAGTATCAAATGAGCCAGGAAGCTAGAGAAGGAATCAGGCCCCACATCCAAAGACTCTTGGACCAGGGAACCCTGGTTCCTTGTCAGTCTCCATGGAACATTGCCACGAAGACATTTAGTGACAGCAGTATCTGAGGCATAAGCTTAAAGAAAGCCAGTCTCCTGCACCCGCATTGTCACCTGGCACCCCCTAACTCAGAGGTTGCCCAGATATGTCCTTACCAACTCACGTGCTAGGTGCCCACCAAGATATAATTTTTTAATGGCTCTCTGACCTTTACCAATGTTCCAACATCTTAGCCAAACCCAGACTTGGAATTTACCCACCCAGACTAATTGCCTCTGGCATTGTTAGGGAAATAAGCAAAGGAATGCAACATTGAAGCTTACAGAATGGTAGACTTATCCCAGGACAAGGTCAAGTAGAATCCTCATTCTCAGTTGAGGACTACGCTGAACCACTCCTAGAAATTAGCAAAAGACAAGTCTCTACTAGCCCAGTAGAGTAGAATAGTGGGCCGTTTTACCTAGGATGGGCAGGACCTTGAGCCATGTGTGTGTGTGGGGGGGGACGACAGTGTAGAACAGTCAGTCAACATTCTAGATAGAAGAGTCTGCATTGAGCATTTGGACTCACTCACACTCTGACTAGAACTAAAACTTAGATAGACTAGGCCCGGAGTTTACAACACCAGTCGAGATTCAAGAGATTGAGCAGTCGAGTACTCAGCATTTTAGAGTCAATATTCTAGAGTCAGCATTCAAGATTCGAGCCTCTGTCAGCATTCAAGATTCGAGCCTCTGTCCTCTTGGCTGGCTCACTTGCAGCCCTATAGGACTCTGGTGGGCCCCATGTGGCCCGAGCATGTTTAGAGCCTGAGGGTGTTGCACCAGTCCAGAGTAGGTAGCTATTGTTTAGACCCAGTGTATTTTAGGTAGCCTAAAATGTACCTCAACTACTGAGCTGCCTGATTTTTTATCTCTCTTTTACAATGACTGAAGAGTCTCATGCCATTTTAAAAAATATATTCAATAACAAACTTCGTGTGTCGAGTCTGTTGTTGACCCAGCTGAATTCCGTGCACACTTGGCAAAGAAACATCGTCCCGTGGAACAAGGGGGGGTCCTCCCCACAAAAAACCCCCGGTCTGTAGCAGAACAACCCTCTGCTACCTGTAAAGAAGCCAGGCTCTAAAGATTACCATCCAGTACAAGACCTAAAAGAGGACAATAACTGTGCCTAACCCTTACAACCCTTACAACAGTTCCCTGTCACCAGGTCAATCATGGTACACGGTGCTGGACTTAAAAGATGTTTTCTTTTGTTTAAAGTTACATCCTACTAGTCAACCTCTGTTTGCTTTCAAATGGAGAGATTCAGATTCAGGACTGGCAGGACAGCTGAACTGGACCGGGCTGCCTCAGGGATTCAAAAACTCCTCTACTCTGTTTGATGAGGCCCTCCATCGAGATCTGGCCACCTTTCAGGCCAAGAATCCACAGATGACAATGCTTCAATACGTGGATAACCTGATCTTGGCAGAAGACACCAAAGAAGAATGTACCAAGGGGACTGAGGGCCTACTAATAGAACTAGGTAAGCTGGGATATCGGGCCTCAGCTAAAAAAGCCCAGCTATGCCGTACTGAGGTCACCTACCTAGGCTAACTGCTTAAAGATGGAAAGAGGTGGCTGACGGAGGCCTGGAAAAAGACAGTCACCCAAATTCCAACCCCAACTACATCCCGGCAGGTGAGGTAGTTTCTAGGGACAGCTGGCTTATGTAGACTGTGGATACCTGCCCATGCCAAATCTTCTTTTTGTCTGCTTCCCGTGGTTACTGATAAGTTTTACTTTTTTTTTCTTTTTTCTTTTTTTTTTTTTTTGGTTTTCTGACATAGGGTCTCTGTAGCCCAGGATGGTCTAGACTCACTTTCTGACTCAGCCTGAATCCTGGCATTAGCCACCACATTTGATTCTCCACCACATTTGATTCTTAATTTTAGTATTTATCAAAGGAACAATCTTCATTAGGAACAACCAGTTTTGTTCAAAAGTGGTATTTCACTATTTACTAAAAAAGAATTACTAATACCAAAAATTATAAACAGTTCATCACACACTGGCAAAATTCTCCCAAATAGTCATCATTAATTAATCTGACATTTGTAACTCCAAAATATATGGACTATTAATAAATGAAACTGAAGCTTGTGGTACCCACCTGTAATTTCAGCACTCAGAAGACTGAGGCTGAAGGATTATGGCCAGTTTGAGTAATCTAGTAGTATAATGATGATGGGGAGGGGAGGAGAAAGAGGAAGAGCAAGACAGGTACAGTAAGTAATACCTGTAATCACAGCACTCAGGAAGCTAAGGCAAGAGAACTCTGAGTTCAAACCAACAGAAGCTAGCGAGCAATGTAGCCACACCCTATCTCAAACAAGCCAATAACCAAAAAAAGTAAGTGCAACTGACTTTGAGTGACTTTTAATCAGTCTCATTACTGTAGTCATATCCAGATGTAAAGTGCTACCTTACCTTCACTTATAGTTACCAGAAATATTTATTAGCTAAAACAAATATACAATGAGTTAATTGGTGTGCACATGTTAGTCATATGACATAACTCATAATGTGACACAAATGCAGAGAAAGCAACCTGTAGCCACTCTAGGATAAGGTGAATTAAGCTTGGTTTGGGCCAAACCTATCTCTCTTCTTAGTATCTTTTTCCCTTACATTAGATATCAGTTTTCTACTTAAGCAGCTACTTACAACTGAGGACCTAGTTTAAGATATAGTAGAACCCAGGGACATCTGTATTTCAAGGGGTTTCTCCAGAAGAAATCAATGGGACATTCTTTTAAATGAAGAGAGCTAGTGAAACTGGGATATCACATGCAAAAGAAGGTGGACCATTAGCTTACACTACATATAAATATTAATTCAAAATAGATTTTTAAAAATGGACTTAAACATAAGGTCAAAACTTTTGAACTCTTCTAGGAAAAAAAATTAGTGAATATTTTACAGAGGATTTGTCAATGATTTCTTGGATATGATATGAAAAGCACAAGAACAAAAGAGTAGATACACATGGAAATATTAAGATTTAGTACTATGAAAGCATAAAGGGGCCCATGACAGATATCAGCTGGAACAAAGGAGTAGGAGCTGAGGGTGACATGAACAAATAATATATAAGCTTGAAAATTCTATAATAAATCCCAGGATTTTTGTATGCTAATTAAAACTCCTAATTAAAATTTTTGGGAGCAAAAGTAAAAAACTGGAGCTGAAGAGATGGTTGAGCCCTTAAGAACATTTGTTTCTCTTGCACAGGACAAAGGTTTAGTATCCAGTTCCCACAAAGCAATGTGGAACCATCAGAAACATCCAACAACCTTTTCTACCATCTACATGCACATTGTAAATATACATACATGTAGTCAAACACTCATATGTTTAATTAATAATTATCAAACCACCCTGCTCGTGGCAACAGTACACAATCCTCGCCACCTGACCAAATGCTGTGAATTCATGAATGAAAGACAGACAGACACACACACACACACACACACACATACACACACACACACACACACACACACACACACACACACACACCCTTCAAACAGCACAATGCCTGGGCACATACAAACCTCCTCACAACTAACATAGTCTCCCCTCCAATATTCCTGAATTATTACTTACTAAAACCTATATTCCATCCTGGCAGCCACAGACCCAGGCCTGCAGCCCTCATGTGCCACGATCCTGACTCTTACATGTTGGCAGTGTCTCTGCCTCTCTGTCCTATATTTCTCAGACTGTGTCCTTCTCTTTCCCTGGCAATGGAGATACCTCTTCTCCTGTGGTTCTCTTTCCGGGGAAATATAACATCCTACTTCTGTCTGCCTCTACAGCCACTAGCCACCTATTAGAGCCAACTTGGAGTAGGGACACACAGTAGGGACACACAGTGTCTTACAGGAAGACACACGGGTTCCTGTGATTTTTGGAGCCAAATTAGCACAAATAGCATTACAACCAATCCACAATACTAATACACATAAAAAATATAAATCTTTAAGTTAAAACTGCATCAAATGACACCGTAGTGAAAAGACAACCTGCCAAATGGGAGAAAATAGGTGAAATCATATATACAATAAGAGATAAAGACACAGACTAATTAAAACTAATTTTATTATTAATGACAAAAGTAATCTAAGAACAGGTTTGATGTATGGATGGCCAATAAACACATGACAACATGCTCTCAGTTACCAATCATACAAAACCCCAAGGACATGCCTCCTCACACATAAATGGATGGATACCGGGGTTCAGGTGTTGGGGAAAGTCTAAGTATTGAATCCAGATCATGTGCACCCTAAGCAAGTGCTCTACAACTTAGCTCTATCTTCAACCCTTGTTTTTCTTGAGTCAGACTCTATGTAACCTAGATACCCAAGAATTGGTATCCTGATGTTCTTGGTTTCATCTCTCAAAAAACAAAATAGGTGAAAGTATATAATAACGCTTCTACTGTGGGATAGAGCATGGCAGAAATTCAAAGCTTTACAAGCAGCATTACATTATCTAAATCCACTTCTGATTATATGCCCAAACTCAAAGTAGATGTGGTCCTTGACACATTGGTTCCCCAGGTCTCTGGTCTGGCAGGAAATGGGCAAAATATCAACAGCTCTTACAAGGGAAGCGGGGAGGTTTGGGCAGACAATACAGGTCAGGAGGACGCGGTCCTGGGCTCTCATTGGCTACCATGGCAGCGTCATGGCCAGTGGCAGGGGCAGTAGCAGCAGCAGCAGGCATTGCTGATAGCATGAACCTGACCAATCAGGATGCTCCAAGGTCCAGTGATGAAAGCTTCTGATGAAAGCTTCTGGAGAGAAAACGCTTTCCCAAGAGTTAGGAGCTCAGTACATCAGACACTCTCAGGTTATTCTAGGTGAAATAATGTTTGTACTTTATTGCATATGGATAGGAAACATACTTTTTGAGGAGTAGGGTGGGATCCAGGGGAAGATGCTTCCCATTGGCTCAGTTTGGGAGGCTAGTGATACTCTATTTACATGGGAAGGATTCCAGGTGTTTTTCCTAAGTGACTGACAGTCCTGGTCCTCTTGGTGGGCTGTCCTGGTTACATGTTGTAGAGTAGACAGGGGGAAGGATTCCAGGTGTTTTTCCTAAGTGACTGATAGTCCTGGTCCTCTTGGTGGGGTGTCCTGGTTACATGTTGTAGAGCAGACAGAGAGTGGCCCCAATCCTACCATTCTCAATTCTGAGATTCATGGTGTTTGAGATCACTAAACCTTATCAGTTCTTCTGTCTGGTGGCATAGTCCACTTGCTCCACAATGAAACATTTATCTATACACCCATATTCACAACAGCAGCTTTTATAGTAGCTAAACGGTGGAAACTACCCCAAATACACATTGACATAATACCACAAAAACAAAATGTGTCATAAACACATGAAATATTATTTAGGCTCAGGAAATATATGCAACAACATAGTCATGAAAATATCATGCTAAGAAAAAAGCACCAGTTTGTAAAGATAAATACTCTACCGTACCACTCAGACCAGATACTTAAAGTACTTAAGAGAGACTGAAAATAGGACAGTATGTTTTGGGACTGGGGGTAATAACAAGAGCGTCTCAGGTCAAGATGAAAGGGATTTACTGATGAATGCTGGGAGTGTCTGTTGCATACTGTATTAATGTTACTGAATATACCATGGAAAAAATGGCTGGGATCAAAGAGATGGCTGACCAGCCAAGAGCATTGGCTTCTCTTTCAGAGGACTGTGGTGGACTCCATTGCCAGCACCCACATGATGATTCACAACTGTGTGTTTTTTTTAAAGATTTATTTATTATTATACATAAGTACACTGTGGCTGTCCTTAGACGCACCAGAAGAGGGTGTCAGATCTCCTTATGGGTAGTTGTGAGCTACCTTGTGGTTGCTGGGTTTGAACTCAGGACCTTCAGAGGAGCAGTCAGTGCTCTTATCCGCTCCAGTCATCTCACCAGCACCAATTCACAACCATCTTTATCTCCAGTACAAGGAGTGCCCAATGCTGTCTTCTAGCTTCTGTGGTTACCAGGCATACTGCAGAGACATACAAGCAAGGAAAACACCTTTACACACAAAACTAAACAAAAAAGATCATCAAAATGTTACATTTTTATGTTTTTAAGTATTTTAACACTTTACCAGTTTTAAATGCTATATTCAATGACTGAAAGTTAAAAACACGGCTCAAGAACGGCCTATAAGAGAATGGGGAACACAAAGCTAGACAGAGTCAATCTTACCATGAAATGTATGCAACAGGGCCTATTACTTTTTTTCTTGGGATTAGGAGCAATAGGAGACCAAACAGCAAAGCAATTTACAAAAGCTATGTTCAGCACTCAGAAATGGCTAAATAAACGGAGTACAAATTTGAGAGTGCCTGTAGAGTAAGTTTGCCCATAAAGAGTAACTATAGACATAATATTTTTGTACACTGGGTAATGTTTACACTTGGGTTATTCAAATGCTGATTTCTCTGTCTTCCTATCTTGTTTCAATCTGCACGCAGGATTGTAATGCTTATACCAAGACTCTCCTGCCCTAAGTTTGTGTAAACAGTTCTTACCATTTATTCTCTGCCTGAGTTCCATCCCTTGTCACCTAACTGTATAGCAGTGGTTTTCAACCTGTGGGTCATGACCCCTTTGGGGTCAGTCAACCCTTTCACATGGGTCACATATCAGATATCCTGCATACCAATCATTTACATTGTGATTCATAACAGTAGCAAAATTACAGTTGTGAAGTAACAACAATAATTAACTTTATGCTTGAGGGTCACCACAACATTAGGAAGGTATAAGAAATGCTATTGTGGAGGGAAAGGACTCCCACAGTTTGTTTTCTAACAACCATACACACATATCCCCAACCTACCACCCACCTGACACAGAAATTAAACTGTTTTACAAATGGGTGCTTTTCCACAAAGAATCTATCTGTGGTGGAGACATTAGGAGTCATATTTTTAATAGAACTAAAGAAGTAAATAGGCCCTAAATACAAGGTCCACCTAGACTTATCCCAACTACTCCATATGCCTGAAAAGTAGAGACGTAAAAACAGTGCCAACTTGATCCTGAGTTACTGACCTTAGAAATCTGTCAGCTAAGTCTCATTTTAATAAGGGACAGGGTTGAACCTGACCAACTCTATAGTCTACTATCATTCTATACATGTGTTTATCTAAACAAAACAAAACAAACAAAAACACCTTCATAAGCTGAAGAAATATCCTACTGGCTCCACTATTTAGCTTATTGAGTGATATAAGAAAACCAGGGTTCACATCCAGCACCTTTATAGAGGCTCACAACCACCTGTAACTACATTTCCTCGGGATCAGATGCCCACTTGTGACCTCCAGAGACACTATTGACACATGTGGTACAGATAGATATACATGCAGGCAAAATACCCATACATACAAAACAAAAATAATTTTAAAACTCCATAAACAGAATTATAGAATTCTGTTAATATATAGAAAGTATATATTCTGTTAATATATAAAAAAATTCTGTTAATATATAGAAAAATAAAGATAAAAAACTTTTAAGACAATAAATATATTATGAAACTTTTTCTATGCTTTTCCAAAAACATGAGACACGTCTGTCCTGAACACAGGGCTACACATTAAAAACTTTACCCAAAGAGAGTTCTGGGATTTGACATTCGTTCCTAGAAAATATTCTACGTATCTTTAGAATTTGCTACTAAACATTGGGCATTTCTAATAGTATAACATTAATAATATGACTTGTGGTACTAACTTCAGGCCGCCTGAAGGGCTACAAAATAATGTCAACAGTGCTAGTTGTCATTTTATCTAAAGTGTTCTAATCCAATAAATAATCCAGATAATAATGTGTCCTAGAGTCCTGCATAAAACTATCAAAACTCTATTCAGAAAGAATAAAAGTTGCCCTATAGAGTTCACGTGTACCCCATGAACACATCTCTTCCCTGGGTAATTTTCATCTGTACGGTTTCACTATAATAAATCCAAGTATAATCACAAGACCTTTTCACGAGTTCTTTGAGCTAATGTAGAGACTTACTGAACCAAAAAGTGGCACTGATGATCCCCAAACTTGCAAATGGCATTAGAAAGAGGATGACTCACCCACCCTACATACCTCCCATTCCTGACCAAAATAACATGGTTATCTAGAC